>JAPYZM010000793.1:0-24933 GCA_030522845.1 Psyttalia concolor
TAGCTGTGCCCCATTCGAGCTAGGACTGCACGGGAAACCATGTAAAACCCCAGTCGCACAGCCGGCCGATTGTGCAGTGCCGTAATGTATTCATCTGTCCCGCTGACTAGATGAATCCACTAAGCCGCTACACCGTGCCTACCGCCCGTAATTTTTTTCGAGCGAGATGTTCCTAAGCGGTCACCCATCCAAGTACTAACCCAGCTCAATGCTGCTTAACTTGGATGTCCGCCGGAGCAACACCTCGGTCGAAGATATTCTTGAATTTTCTGAATAATGAGACTGTATATAAATTTAGGGAAGAAAATTCGTGAAAATTTAGACTTTACTGAATATTTATACTGCTTTGGGAATTTAAGTATATTGAGGAATTTTCGACTTTACACTCCCCAAAATTCCCAAATTTCACTGAATTTTCGTGCAAATTTGAAATTCTTTGTCTGCCTACCCCCAATTCAAATTCAGTATCGCTGTCCTGAAAATTACTGATAGATTGTCCATGAAATTTAATTTTTTTTTCTATCATTATGGGTTCAATAACCCGCCATTTTAACCTCAAGGAAATTTTCGTGTCAAACAAATACAAATATCATTTAGATATTCTTCATTTTTTATTGTTTGCATTAAAAAAAATGACAACAATTCTTACCGAATTAATTTCATCGATATTAACACTAAAATTTGTATCGAAATACAATTTTTTTCGATAATATACAAATTCTGGAACTCTACTTCCGAGAGACAATACGAAGTTCATGTATGCGAATAATTGAGCAGTCGATAATTGATACTCGAAGAAACTGAGAATTGCGGAGCGGTGTTCGTGCCCGTGCGAATAGTGAAACAGTTATTATAATTCTTAATGTATTCGGAGGGACCTTTGACGAGTACTTGAATAAACTCGACGTGTGCACACGCATTTAATAACCATCACCGCCCACTTTTCAAACCCAATTCAAGTGTGTTACTACTGCAGAGGGTGAAATGAAAGAGACAGAACTATTGCGTTGTGAAATACAACAAAAAAAATACAAGTAGCATTCACAAAGAGGCACTCGTCAACCAGACGACGGGAAATGTCCGGGGATTTTTGAGGAGTATTTTAAAAGACAAAACTAATGATTTTTTAATGATACATTAAAACTTATGATACGGAAAACGGGATTATTTTCGAACAGTCTTATCCAAGATACTGGACAATATATTTAGTTAGTTAACCTTACCTTCGCTAAAAAATCTGTCGGGACAAAGAATTTTATTCTCTCGAAATACTTTTTTTCTCTCAACGCGGAAACAAACTTATTTAACGGAAGATTTATAGTTAAACCAATTTTTAGCAGATATTTTATAATTGTCCTTTAAGCCGTATACTGTATAATATTGCGTACGGTAAATTTTAAGAACGACCTTCCAGAATAATTTCCGAAAACTTTTAATAATTCCCATAGAAATCGATATTTTGAACTCGGGTTTTATCGCACTTTCAATACACTCGTCGAATAATGGTCAGTATATCGAGCGGATGTATATTTACGTGAAATGTAGAAGATATCGGAGCGAAGGAACATCAAAACAAAAGGTATCAGAGGTGGCCTTGACAAGTGGGCACGATCACCCGGTTTCGGTTGTTTGTGGCTCAGTTTCGTGTGGAATGAGTGATAGACGGTCGGGACGCGGTGTATCTGTGAATTGTGCGAAGAACAGTGCAATTAAAGATCAATTTTTAAATTGTGGAGTGCTCATGATGAAAACGCAGTTTTACTGTCTGACCCAAGTGATTCATTGGTCTCTCTGACAGTTTGACCCACAACTGAAGATTGTTCTTCATAAGAAGATCTTTCGTAATTCTTTTTCCGGCAGAGGGGTCGGAGGAGTTGTCTGGGTTAACTGTTTGAGCGATCAGTGATGACCATGGTTGACATTACCTTTGTGTTGACCCTTGTCTGCTTCTGTGTCAACATGGGTTGTCTTCGGGACTAGACACCACCACATCTACGCCGTTGGTCCCGGCTCACGCAAAGAGTCGCAAGGTAAGAGATGTTCTAGAGCCCGTAACTTTCGCCCTAATAATCTCCGATAATCCTAGTTTTCAATATCTACAATCGCACAATAGAAGCTAAATTTTTAAAAAATAAGGTGGGTGTCTCTCTTAACATTTACAAAAATTTCTTTGTCCAAAATACTTTTTTCTCTCTTTGCGTGAAATTTTTGCCGTCTACTCTTGACTCCATGTGTCCACGCAGCTCCTGAAAATCAATGGTGTGAGCAATGGGTTTTATCGGAAAATTATAGTCGCATAAATGACCGTATGAAAATGAATATTAACAAATCTATAGGTACAATGCCCTAGGATGAAATAGATAGCAGTGGCAAAAGTGCGATAGGATTTATATATTTTGTATGGTGGCACGAGCGCCACTGCGCGAGATAATCCGTTTTTGGGCTGTATGGAGGTAGAGGGGAATCCTATAGTAAACCGTACACCCGTATGGTGGGGAGTGTTTGTTTTATGTCACCGGATCAAACAGGATTTTCGGAATTTGCTGAATTGATCCCCTCCTCTTCCCCCACCACTCACATTATTAACGGCTGAATCGTGGACGAAGTACGTTCTCATGATGATTACTGAGTGGGTGTAGTCGAATTGTAGCTACCCTTCTTGGGGTATTAGTGAGGATTAAGGGTTTGACTTTGTCATTCAGACTTTTTTGGGGGTTTGATTTATTAATTTGCGTGGGAGAAACTAGCATATTACTGTTATGTCGAACAATGGTGAGGAATAGGAATGAGAGACAATTTTTATCCAGAAAAATTTTCACTTGAGATTTTTTTTTATTTTCATAGGGTTTTTGGGCCTTATGACAAATCATTACGTTTACTGTACGGCAAAGTATTTTTGGATGATGGGATTAGGAACTTTCTTTAATTTAATCATTCAAAACCGACAAGTTCATAACAAAATATTTATAACGACTCTATGAAGTCGTTATTCTGATGTTTGTTCTGTATACCTTCAAATTCTCTGCAATTATTTTTTATTCCTTTTAAAAAATTTCTGATGGTTTCTGGCCACTTTAAATCGAGTTTTTAGTATTAATCATTGTTTTTGCAAATTTTCATTCGTTTAATTCTCCAATTAAATTGTATGAAAAAAATTGTAAAAGAAATCATATCCAATGAATACAATTTACAATACCTTCCAAAAATTTTTAATCTACTTCACGTGTTTTAAGTGTACTTTGCGGTTTGTCTACTACAGATAAAAAAAAATTATTTTTTATACGCTCGCTATACCAAACCCGTTTTTGCCTTTGGCTAGCATCGTTTCCTTTTTTGTTAGTGTCGTAGAACGGATTTTACTATCAAGGCGCATTGTTACACATCAATTCCCCAATTCCTGCAAACTCTTAGGACTCCAATCTTGAAAGACATTGATAAACTCAAGGTAATCGCACATTTATTCAAAGCAGCGATATGTGGTTATATATGGTTAAACTAATGTGATAAATCAACGGGTAAACCATCCCTAACTAAATCGACTTTATACGAGTATAAGAGGGGTGGTACCAAGGGGTGAAACGTTGATGTGGTTACCGGTGTGAAATGTTCCCATGGGGGGTCCGGGGAGACACACGATCAAAGGGAGTATCTACAGATGAAGGGAGGGGAGAGGGGGCTCGGGGGTTGGGGATCATGTAGGGATGGAAGCCCCTTCATTCAGAGCGGGACAATATGTTGGACGTCTTCCGGTCATACGAGATGAACGAAACAAGCTGTTATTGTCTCATTACGATATCGATTACGTACGCATGGGTATCATCAGTTTTTTGCAAAATTGGGGGGAATGAATTTCACTAAACAAGCGATAGAGAATTATTTACCCGTGATATTCTCACTGAATCTTCCACCACAAAAAATTTGATTTATTCACTATTTTTTGCGGTAGAGTATTTTTATTGAACATTTATTTTCCATTGTGAATTTGATAAGACAGGGTAAAAAAAAATTCTGATAAAGTTTGGCAATAGATCAATGTCGTCGTTGATTGCGCCTGCGATATAACTGGAGGGGAAAACTATGAGTATGTATCGCTGAGCCACCCTCGAGTGGCCGGATTAGAGATTAAATAACCAGTATCCCAGAGTTAAACGTCCCTCACGGCTCAACGAGCCGCATTCCCGTTGCTCAATCAAAGCGCATTTGGGGCATACAAGTGGTATATTGAAGCCACAGGGGCGAAGGGGGGGGGGGGGCATCGGCTCTGGCATGAATTAAAATACGATCTTGTCAATTACAAATTTGATTTTCCTAAGGGGCAAAATTCGCCTGGGGACGTGGGCGTAAAAGTGATAAGGGACAACTTGTGGTAATCAAATGCAAATGGTAAAAATAGGCCCACTCTCTTCATGTGACTTCGGAAAATCTGGCTCCTTTTTTTACAGTCAACGATGTCTGGAATATTTTTCAGAATAATCCCACACAAACTCGACCTGAATTGCTCGTAAGACCAAAAAACTGTAACACGTGTCGGATGAATCCCCCCTCGAAGGGGAGAGATAATAGGTCAAGCGTCACTCTCTGAGTAGTGAACAAGATAACACTTCAACTGGATTCGCATGCTCAATATTTGCGCTGATATTTTTATTTATTTGGTTATCATCTCATTCAATTTATTAAGAGGTCTCAATTAATAAGAGACCGTTTTGTAAGTGTTGATATTTTTTTTTTGTTGATGTGGAATTACAATAAACAGTTTATGAATATGAGATAAAAAAAATTGTGGTATTCAGAATTAAATTTTGGCCATAAATTGAATCTTCAGTCGTTTATTTTAAAGTAACTCGTCTTAAAAATACCTCCTTTTTTCGAAAAATGGAAATTAAGGAATTTCTCATTTTAGAATAATCAAGCATTTTTCATAAAATAATTTTTTCAAAGCCTATCGAAGTTTTTTTTTAATTGAAACTCGTAATTTATCGAGATTTTCACGTTACCCCTCTTTGACATTGAAAGCTTCAACTTTAGCTTGAAGCTTTGAATTAAAAAAAAATATAATTTCTACATTGAGGTCAACTCATACGTTTACCAAATTTAATTTGATTTACGTGGGAAGATTGTTCTATCTCACGCATTGAAAAATTAACTCATGTAATGTTATTATGACTTTTTGTGTTGAACATTGAGAGCCTCAGTATTTTTCAACATAAAATTAGGGTTTTCCACCCTTTCCTTTCTCACAGCCTTCCGAGCTTTCATTTTAACGCTGTTGGGACAGCACCTTTTTGTAATTCTCAGACTTAAGAGCTCAGAAACACTATCGTAGTAGTAGGCGAGGCGGGGAAGGGGGGGAGGGGAGTGGGGAGAAGGATTATATATACATAGGTTCCCATATCAAGCATGCAAAGCCTGATGTATCGATGCTTTATGGCACGTACGAGAGTTCCCGTGAATGCATACAGACCGCCCACCATATACTCTAGACGTAAATTGTCATGTACCCCTGACGGGGGTGCAGCAAAGTCACCCCTAATGGTCGGATTATGTAAGTGTATATACAGAATACTCTGTTTATATATATGCTTATTTCGTAGGCCCTATATACATCTTCATATGTCTCTGTTGCGGGATGAATGATCTAAGTTTTTTTTTATATCGCAACTGATATTGATATCCCTCTCTACATCGTATGAACTTTGGGAAATAAATAATATATTTAATGCTTTAATAGCCGCACATTATTATCACATTTTTCACAGTCCGGCAGTTCAATTTCTATCGTGAAGTACTAAAAACCGTTCACCAATTTTCGGACTTAATTTATATTAGAAGAATACAGAAACAAGACTAATAAAATCATAGAACAAGCGACAACGGTAATGAAGAAAGAAGGCACGGAGTTTTTCGAAAACTTTTACAAGAAATACAAAAGAGTTAGGATAATTAAAGATTCAGGGTGCTCTTGGGGAGCAATTAGGGGGCTTTTAGACATGCATTGTGGTAAAAGAAATCAAATTGTTACACACGACACGCACCAAAGGAATTCACAGCCGCAGACAATCAAAGATCCTGGAAGGAGATTGCTATTAAATACTTAAAAGACTGCCAACTCCAAATATGAAAACTAAGATTCAATAAGGAAATAGAAAATATTCTAACTAAAATATATGACAGTGTAAATATCCACCACGTGCCTTACATCACTCCAAGATAATTTTTTTTTTAATGCTAGGAAATATGCCGTAAGTGGAAAAAAGCCGCTCCTCTACGTCGAATAGTCAGAAAATTACTCAAAGTTTAAATTTCTTACAGTAACGACTTCTTTTTCTGAATGATTTATTGAATGAGTGAATAATTATGTTTTTTGTAGAAGTTGTTGATATTAATTGTTTTTGGTCTTTTTCTCCATTTCTTTAAAGACTCTATTGATTGAGTAAACAAAAAGATCTTGACTCGCGACGTTTCCTATTCGGGATGATTTTTCCGCTGAATTCGCCAAAGCCATTGGCTCGCACAATATTACGAAATGAGTGACGAATTGCACGCGAATAATGACTATATACGAAATACAGCGGTTGATAGATACCAGTTTCTACATACATTTCTCAAGTGGCATGACAACCCAACGGCATATAATCTCGAACTAGGCGCGAGCACGCCAGCGACAAACGCCAGAGAGGACGCTAAATCGCCGTGTGCACCCCTGGGGCTGCGGCTAAGCGCACCTAAATGCAAACGCAATGCATATTGTGTCTGAGATTTATGGTTCAAAGATAGCTACGGGCGCAATTCGTTGCTGAATCAAATCACTCTTGACATTTGGGATATCGTCCTAATCGTTCCCTAATTACTGAAATTCAACTCTGAATTCTGGTGACTATTAATTCGCGGTACCTACCGTGCTACACTACCGATACGGACTGTCGTGGATATTTCATCGCTGAAGCGTATGACCGGCAGAGGCCATTCGGCTGGAAAAGATCATTATGGATCGCAGGATGGTTGAGTTGTGTAGAAGGCCGCACTGGCGCGGGCGCTACACATGAGACTCATACACTAGGAGATAAATTATTTTTTACAAACTTTACTCACTTGAAATGGAATAGTATATTGTGCAACTAGTGCGTAAAGTAGCACTTTTTCGCACGAGTGCTAGGCGATCACACGAGGCGAGGAAGGCGATACGCACGTGTTGCACACCTAATTTTTTGCAATAACTGCCAAAATTCGCTTTGAGGGGAGGCTTGAGGGCAAAGTGGTTTTTTTGTATGCGGAGTGCGGAAAAGTTAAGATCGTGTGTAAAGTGAAATTCGAGTGCGTAAAGCGAAGCTTTACGCACGAGTTTCACTTTACCCAAGATTTCTGACTTTTACGCACAATGTGCGGAAAAGAACCACTCTACGCACGAAAACGGGTACCGAAAAGGGAAATTTTTGGGCAGGTATTGCAAAAAATATTCTTTTGCCAATCATTTGAAATCATGAAATCTCCAGATAAATTATATCATTCTTAGAGTGGGAGAAGAAGATAGTTCAACGGAATGGGATTTTCTCGAGTCGAGTGATTTTGTAAGTCTTCTCAAGAGTAGAAATTATGTCCTTCACATAATTTTATGCGGTTGTGTTCTATTTAGTATTTTAGTTCCATTAGAATTCTGTTACATAATGTGTCGCTCATAGAACGCCCATTTCAGCTTAATTTTTAATATAATTGATATTCTCGATATTGTTAATAATTCAAGTGTTCATCGAGCAATTGCAACAAGAATTTCACAGTTGGACCTGGTCAATCATTGATTTAAGAATTTCTGGATTCTTATAAACTCATACTCTAGATCTGATGCAAATTAGATGAATTGAAGGGCCGGGCGTAATCATTTATTACCTCGAAATCTCCGTCACTCATTAGACGTGAAATACTGGTCAAATTGTGAGCAGACATAATTTCCGACTTGCAAAAATCATGCGTGGAGGTCGGACATTAGATTTGCTTATGATTTAATAATTATTTTTCTTGTAATTAATCACGGGAATGTCGAGGTTACGAACTCTTACACCCGGGCCTTAAGCAAAAACTCCTGTCGGTTTTGAAAGATTTCCTCGTGACAACCGTGGCAAGACCGAAAGGTGATGAAGACTTTTTTTCTCAGTGTAAGAATAAAATAATTTATTAAAAAATTTCACAAATTGTTTTTAAACTGACAAGAAAATGTTTTCTTGTACCAAGTCAATCTTCATTGTCAAAAGTACTCGTTCTTCTGAGTGTACTCGACTTCACTCTAGCAGGTCTCATTAGGATTGTCTCGCAATGAGAAAAAATAATAATTTTACCAATTAAATATTCTTCTGATAAGAATTTAAGGCGACTTTCACTACACGAATTTTTGGCATTCGGTGGTCCAAAAGACATATGTTTTGCTAAATTACATTTTTTTCAGTATTGACTCTTCTTATAATCCCTCACAGTAAATTTGTCTTATCTCAATTTTAACTTATTCGCCGTGTTTTTATGTGTAAAATACTGAGATCGAAATGGATCCATGTTAAAAAATCAAGAGGCAGTCATCTCTCTGGATTATAACCTAAAATCCACTGATCTCCGATCAATTGACGTCACTCAACGCAGTCGTTCGCGGAAGACTGCGCAGTGGAAAAAAAACTGACGCAATGCTCAGTAAAATTTGTTTACTGTTTACTAAAAATGATCTAGTGCGTTGAAGACGTTGAAAACATGTAACACGATTATCAAACACGAGGGGTAATTTTGACTGAGAATTTTCGCTGGGCGAACTTTGCTCATCATAATACTCCAGAAGATCCAAATCTCGACTTAGTCTGCATTTTTTTAGGGGCTGACACAATTCAAGTATCTTAAAGAAGCAAAGTGTGAAGAATCCATTGTCCTTCACATTATGAGAAGAGCGTGTCTCCTCTCTCTCTCTCTCTCTCTCTCTCTGATTACAACTCGTGTTCCTCACTCCTCCAAGCATTACAAGTTCGGTGTGACACACACGTCGCTGTCTATCACTCATATTAGTCCTTCAACAAAGACCAAAGGTTGCAGCCCAAAGTGTAACGAGAATATACTCGATTGTACTAGGGGGGTGAGTGCTTGAATATTGAGTACGTATTGTGAGACACGCGCTCCCACTACAAAGACTTCACGTATACTTCAATCAAGTACGTCGCATATGCTTCGAATCAGTTTGTACTTTATAACTGTAGTGGGAGGTCTGTGAGGCTGCATTCTCATTCCTCAACAGGATGGTTCATCAGCAGCCCATTTTGTCCCTTCTCGCAAGAATATAAGGAAAACCGTACTTGATTTGTATTTTCCATGGACTGAGAAAAGAGTAGATTGTGCAACATGGGCGACATTGCCACCCGCGCGTGGATTGGCTGCCGAGCTGAAGGCGAGGGTGACAAACACGCGGGTAGGGATGTCCTGTTTCCCGTTCAAGTTGCACATACTATTCTGTCACCCCTACGCAAAAAAACACATTCGGGCTTTTCCGGTCGTCCGGGGAAGAATGTGGCAACTTCCCTGCCCGAGAGTACTTCATTCCGGTGAGTCGAAATGAGCCACTTTCCTTTTGACATTCAAGGAGCGAATACGAAGTTTCAGCACCAGGGCGAGGGAAATATGGAATTCTGCCCACCAAACATTCTCTAGACAACCAAATGCCAGGAATTTATAGACATAATCTACTCAAGGAGAAAAGTATATTAAAAGGTGCAGAAAGCCGTTCTTAAAAATTAGTATTTCTCAGCAATTCAAAAAGAGAATGTTCTGTGCCCGGTTTCTCGAAAGAATCAGCTGAAAAAATAGGGCAAACGCATGGAAAGAGACGAAAATAGATACCCAACCACATGGTAAAATTTACTATATTTAACAAAAATTATGCACACGTCTAGACAATCTTTGGTGAGGGATAATCAAATTTTACTGACAAGTTGCGGAATTTTTTACGGACAACGAGATAATTATTATTAAGCAGTCAAAAAAAATTAGTCATACAAGCGCTACGGTAATTTTCCTCGAGCGGTCAAAATACTACACAGTTATATAACGAAACAGTAATTTCTACTGGACTTTTTTTTCGTACAGAAGACGGGAATTGTATTTTTTGTTGAAAATTTTGTTGATCGGACTAGATAAAATTTTGTTAAACTGTATTGTTCAATTCCTTCACTTCCAATTTGTCCACTGCACTTTCACTAGTCAAAATCCACTTGGAAAAAATAATTTAAATCTCGCGAGCGTCAGGGAAATCCCGGAAATATTATTTCCAGGATTTCCCCGACGCTCGCCTATACAAACCAACTCATTTAATTTTCCAGGAAAAACTCAACCCCCCTTTATCACGGAAAAACTCAACTCCTCCATTCATTTACAATGACCGTATCTGCAACTATCCAATAATTCCGAACATCTCGCGATATTTCAACTGAAAATTTCCCTCCACGTTGTGTGGTCTAGGCAATAGGTCCCGATGGATGCGGCAGCCCACCCCGAGTGATTCTCCACCGGGTTAAAGGGTGCACCGATCCATTGAGGGTCAATGGCTTCGAGTACATATATCGTGTACCAGGCACAATGAGAGTGAAGTAAGTGCCGCTTGCGGTACAACGGAACACTTCCGACCGGTAGAACAACCCCTTTGTTTTTTTCCTTTTATCGCAGAACAGACTGACGTAATTATCTCTTTCATAAATGTCGCCGTTTGCGATAACTGCGGTGTTTCAACATACTTTTTTTCTTCGTGAGCACCCATCAACGAATAGCGAAAGGGTACAGACGATAATCGGAAGAGTGTGGCATGTGGAGGGTAACTTCGGCGGAACTCAGGGTAGAAAGTATCCGCATGCCCAATCGGGGGATGACGATGGAACGACGACGAGAGCTGAGTATAATGAAGCATTGGTATAAACTGGACAAATACACGATAACAGTTGGAGGGGGGGGGGGGGGGGGGGCGGCTCTCGGTTGTCTGATGACAAGATGGCGTTCTGTGATAGTGACGTCATGGGATGATAGGGAACACTACTGCTTTGGCTACTGGGGTGGCGCAGAGAATTCGAGTAGATGGTGGAGGCTGGCGATGAGGGAGGGGTAATGCGACCGACTGAGGTGCGGTGAGGAGGAGGAGCACAGTTGGTGTATAATATTGATCGCATCTCTCTACGCGGCCTGCAGACAGCATCTCTGGCGTTCTCTGTGTGTACATGTCGTCGGGTTGCTAGCCTCGTGGGGATACCATTTCGTCAGCGAATGGTTCAACGTCTTGGAGATATTGATTCCGAGCTGGTGAACACTCGGGATAAAAATATATGTCTCCCCGTTAAATATTCTTTAGGGAAGCAGATGACAGACGTTTACACGTGATATCAGGGTTTAATTATTGGGCAAAGACTATTTGGTAGGCGAAATTATTTTCCTTTTATTGGTGAATATTTTTAATGGACTTTTATTTATTTTTTTCCGGGGATAGAGGTGGCAAAATTAGAGGGGAGGGCTCTTTTGGATTAAATTTTTGAGGGAAATCCTCAGATTTGTTGAGTAAGAGGATTTTCGTGATCGAATCGTTGTTGGAAATTTCGGAATTTTGTGTTTGACATTGCGGGAGAATTTTTTTTATTATGCGGTGTTAGAATTATGTGAGTAGGAAAATTAAGTAATTAGTTAACAGTAAACCCAAAAGTTGAGTTGGGGTTGAGCATTTGTCAATGGTCTACTCTTCAGGCTTCTCGCACAGAGCCTAACTTTTTGACATGGAGTCCCCAATGCCAGTTTTTTATTTTTCATGGTTTTAATGATAAACTGCACACAGACGACATGCCCGCTCATGCCTTATAATAAGAAATATACACTGTTTACAGACCTATTTCTGTGTGCAGACCTATTCCTCGAAAAATTAAATTGGTCATCTTGCTCATATTAGGATGTGGCTATGCCGGACCCGTTGGAAAATGTTTAATTCCACTATCAAACGCATTGAAAAAACAAAATTATTATGTTTTTGTTATTATTCCTGGGACAAAAAATTAAAAGCGATTATCCGGAAGTTTAAAGCCGGATTTCGTGTATAAATTTCTGTTATTAGGTTGTCTGAAGGACATTTGACGGGCAGAATTCCATTTTTTGTGTATTTGTCTACCGAATTCACTAGCACTTTCCATAATTTTCTTCATTCACAAAAACATTTCGAGTAGTTCATCACTCACGGATACCTCGGACACTCACTAGACACACAATACTCCTGGTCATTAAACTTCTACTAGCGGCGTTCAAAGATACAGTGTAACTATAGTCTCTCGGGATGTGCGCGCGAGAAAAAACATTTTTTCCGGGCATTACTTTTATCGGTCTCACGTCTAACCCAACTTTGTATACACCTCCGCTGTACGTTTTACCCAGCTAATTTTTTTTTTAATACTGTACATTTCCCCTCTGTCTAATACGTGATACGTGACACAACTATGTGATTCTTATCTTTTAATTAATTGCCTGGCGGGTTCACGAAGCTGGATAAAAAGTATTGACCAATTTTTGACTCCAGACGCTGGAGAAGTATAACGGAATGAATGAGTTTATTCAATCTGCGTGCAATCTTGGTGAAAGTATAATGATATTTTTAATAAAATTTATCGAATATAAATGTGGTTGGCTGGGGAGGAGGAGGGGAATTGTCTCCTGAGCTTTATTCGAACGATCAGAATTTAAAAAGTTTCTTCACGTAGAGGAACGTAACCTGGATGGTATATCGCGGTAGTAAAGCGAAATGTTCACGTATAAAACGTCAAGGAGAGGTGATGGGAGGGTCGATTGCGGGGAGAAATGCGGAGGGGCGAGGAGGAAGGCGAGGGGTCAGAGTCGTCCAGCCAGGGGCAGGAGAGGGTTGATAGGAGTGACGTTAAAACCGCGATGTCCCTGGATCGTTGGGGGACGAATTGATCGTTATCGCTGTGTTGGCTCGCAGTCCTATACAATTTTCCCCAGTATTTTCTGGTATAAAACAACGGGGATCTAGTGCTATAACTTCTAGTTTCTATTTTATATATTATCGTTCGGTTATTCTTCACGTAAGTGTGTGCGGGAATGAAAATATTCTCCATTGGACAATTTTTTTAGCACAAAAAGGATTGGAAAATGAAGAGGTGATTTTGTGGCGGAGGGGATTAATTGGCAAAATTCCGTCCCCAGGGAGGGAATTCTGCCGATCAATGATTTTTTTCAGTAATTTTTTCAACTGATAGTTTTGGACACTGACAGTGAAAATTGAAAAATTTTTAAGTATATCAAGGGAAATTGTTAATTTGATGCTACTCTCCCATCAAGATGACTATCGTGATAGATTACGTGATAATAATAAGTAAGCAAATGCATAATTTGGAACTGCTGATTCATACGAACATAAAATTTGAAAATTTAAGTGATTTGAGGAATTTCGGATTGGTTGCTACTTATGATAATAGAACTCCACGTGCTCGCACGTGGAGTTTTTATAATAAAACTCCACGTGGTCGCACGTGGAGTTTTTGTAATAAAACTCCACGTGATCGCAGGTAGAGTTCTTATTATCTTATCAATGGAATTCACCATTTTACGATTTTTTTCTAATTTATTTTCACTCTTCTGAAAACTACTAGTTAACACTCAATTGAATTCCGATTGTTGGTGAGACTTTTCAGTAAGAGCTGAATGGAAATATATTTTTTTTTCAAAAACACTCTATGGCTGTACATCATTGAAATGATGCTTGAAAGTTCATTGAAAGCCTCTAGATTTCAATACAGGTAGCAAAAACTTCAATACCTTTTATGATACTTAGTTTCTCGTTTCTCCTCACAACCTCTCCCCGCATCAATTTTACGCAACTATTTTTCATTCGTCCAGTTTTTAATGGTTGGAATTAATATCTCCCCGTAACAAGACTCCTTTTCCACATGTGTTTTGTGTGCTCCGTTGGAGCCACAGTTTGGAGAATGTAGTGGAATACCCAGAGGAAGAGAGACTGGGGATTGCATGTATACGCGGTCCGCAGGTAAGCATCCGAGACATAATAAAAGATTACAGATGCGATGCATCCGTTCACAGCAATACATCTGATTGTGTAGGAGAGTTGGACAAATTATACGGTATTATGCTGGTGTCTCTGACTATCAATTATGGGGTCTGGGACCTGCACGGGCTCCTGTAGATATGCACATTGAGACAAGTGGAGGAGTTGGGAGGGATGATATTCATAATGTGCACAGGGAGAGGAGTCAAATCCGAGATGATACACTTCATTGATCATGGTATCACCTGTTTCCATGGGACTATACTGCAATAAAAACGAACTTTTGTTAGAAAAAAATATCGTTCGAAAAAAAAATTGAAATTTCAGGGACAGTTGACGACTAATTTTGAGGAGGCCACGCCGAGAAAAAAAAATAATTTTGCAAATTCACTACTCTAAGGGTGAGAATTCAAACGAATTTCAAGATTTCGTGTGTCTATTTCTGCCATTTGGTCGTTCAAAGGATATTTCATTGGAAAACAAAATTTTTTTTCTCCTTGTGTTACATCCGACAATTAGAGAGGTAAAATGGAACTCGGTGCGACTCATTGCAGATGAAACCGATAATTTTCCGACCAACTTGCTTGCTTCAAATTGAGAATAATTGAGGAATCGCTGGAATATTTTAAATGTCAAAAATTCAAAGGCAAATTTCCTCAAACTTGCGGAGATCATTTTACTACAATTTCATTCCAGTTTTGGTCACATAAAAGTATGATTAATTCCTACATTAACGTATATAAATTACAACGTAATAATACATAATACCCTGATCTCTTCCTCAGGATTTACAATTCTTTTTTCATCATTTTGAAATCCTTTGATTATGGAGTGAGTAACCTCTCGACTAGAATTCTTATTGGGAGGGCAGGTTTTGTTTTCGAGGAAGAAGAAACAATTATTATTCTGATAAATTTCCTAGGACGTCTCTCGTTTCCGGATACCCCGTTGCGCCACGGGATGCCCACCCTCTCAGTTTTTCACATCTTCAGTTCAATAACTCAGGTAAAAAAAAAGTCTTCGACCCGCAGCGTGACATTTATTCGTTTCCAGAAGAATTTAAAAGGCGGACTGGTTACTCCGGTTTTTTTTTCTCGGAGTAAATAGAATGTTTTTAATAGACTGGGGCAGAATCACGAGATGAAAGATTTATCACTCAGTATCCATGCTCCGAGAACACAATGAGAAACAAAAATATAATGGTGCGTGTGACAATAAAATTGTCTCTTACATCATCTTCACGAGATTTTATTTGTGGAGACAGAGGAAGGTGCTGACATTTACTAGGACTTCGAATGAATCTTCGAACGGTTTTTATTACGTCGCATCAGACATTGTATAGTGATCTATTACAATAGTAATGGAGGTGATTTAATGAAACTTCTTGAAATGGGAGTAAGGGATTTGAGATGATGGAAGTTGAATGGTAAATCCTTTCTCGGAGTTCTTTATGGATTCAAGATTCTTTTTTTATCCCGTAAATTTTTTGTGAGGCTTTCCAGTTATTTCAATTACATTTTTTATACAAATAGAGTAAATTTAATGAGTATAGAAGAAAAACCATGAACTTTACTAATCAGTCCGTATATCGATGCCACCCAATTTTTCTGCGAAACAGATTTAATTCACTACTTAGTACGTGAACTAAGTACAATCAACAATCAAATTGAATCGGACTGAATTTGGTGGATAGCTTGATGAGGAGACGGGTCACATATTTTGACACTTCTGGGGTTCTTTCCAGCCGCGTCCTCGTAACGCCAAGTGCTGGTAAGGTTTGTAATACCTTACCGCACATTGGATCGAATATCATGGAATTCATATAAATTATTGTAAATTTGATTATCTTAGAGAGAAAGGTGAGGAGAAGGTTCCGTATATCCACCCAAATATAAAAAATAACAAATCTTTGTCTTAATGCTGCCAATTAATTCACAAGGTAGACGCAAAATAACTTAGCAGCCTCAGTTGACAGAGAAAAAATATAATTTTCCCAATTGAATGTTCTTCCTATAAGAATCTAAAGCTCGTTTTATTATATTATTTTTTGCAATACCTGCCCAAAAAGTTCACTTTTCGGTACCGATTTTCGTGCGTAAAGTGGTACGGGAAAGTCAGAAATCGTGCGTAAAGTGAAACTCGGCCGTAAAGCTTCGCTTTACGCACTCGAATTTCACTTTACACACGATCTTGACTTTTCCGCACTCCGCACACAAAAAAACCACTTTGCCCTCAAGCCTCCCCTCAAAGCGAATTTTGGCAGGTATTGTAAAAAATTAGGTGTGCAACACGTGCGTATCGCCTTTTTCGCCTCGTGTGATCGCCTAGTACTCGTGGCCGGCCACTCGTGCCAGCGATGCACAACTCGTGCGAAAAAGTGCTACTTTACGCACTAGTTGCGCAATATACTATTTCGGCATCTGGTCGTCCAAAAGAAATATATCTGGCAAAATTATATTTTTCTCTCAGTGTATGTTACTTATCTACCGAAATTTCAAAATGATTATTATTATGGTTTGACGTCGTATAATAATACATAATGATTGAGAATAAAAAAATTTGTGTAGTCGTAAATTTTGGGAATATCCCGAGAGTTTTCTCTGAAGTGTGTATTACATATAAAAACAGAAATTTTGTTCATCCTCTCCCATAACCCGGTGGAAAAAAAAACTAGGGGAAGAGACGCGTGATTCGTGGTAAAAGTAGTGCAGTTTTGCGATAAGAGACGCAATCCGATGCGCGTGCCAGATAAGTGGCTGATGCCTTTTGGTACTAGAGGGGGCGATGGCTGGATGGTTGAGTCGTTGGAGCAAGGGCATTTGGTGAAGAGGGAGAGCGAAGAGGGGAAAAACGTTTCATCGAGAACGGCCATGGTGTCCTCGGTGAACACAGCGCACTGGGTTCAAATGCTCTCATGGGGTTGGTGTCGTAAGACCCTTCGCTTATAGTAGCTACCAGCCACTCGTCCGTAAATGTTAAGCCTTGGAGCAAGACAGAGAAGTGAATAGCTGCCGAGGCAGATCAAATTATACTAGTATAGAGGGGGGTGAAAAGTCATTCGTGAAGCGGAATAGCCAGATTAAGGGACTTTGGGTCATTAATTGGCTTGTGCCATTTCTTCGCCCTGTTCGATCGAGCTCATCCGATTTTTTTTCAGTATTACAGATTTCTTAAAAATTAAGGATCCAATAAAAAATTAACCAATCATTGGGCCATTTTTACCTAAATAACTGAACAATTGCTGAGACAATTTCTATTGAACTTAAACAGGAGTTGAGTTACATTGAAATATGTTCTGAAAGAAAAAAAAAGGATATCTCGCAACGAGGGTAAACGTACGAGAGTACGAGAGTTATATCACGAGTCGGAAGCGACCTAATCCCACGAGCTGAGAAACATTTTTTCCACGTGTTACGAAGAATATTTTTCATCAGATTGGGCCGGAAAATGGACTTTGGTACAAGGAGGCCGAAAAGTTCACTTTTCGTCACAGCGAGATGAAGTAGTATATTTCGTAACAAGTGAAAATAGTATATTTAGGTACAAGTGAAACAAAAAATATTTTTTTGTGAGTGGGGGGTTTATATCACGAGCCGAAGGCGAGTGGAGCTCAACGCGAAGCGGAGAGTGACTGAAAAGTTACTTTTCCAACACAGCGTGATGAAACAATGGTTTTCTGTCTACCTGGACCGAAAGTGCGCATTCTAACCTCACCTCGCTCGATAAGAAATGCTCACTTTCCTCCATTTTGGCAGAAAAATCGTATTCAACCCTCGGGAGGAGTATCCGACAAACATTGCTCACGTCCTCACAACCCTCGCTTTCGTATTGTTATTTTGAACGTAGGGACGGCTTGTCTACTTTTCGTCCCTAGGTGAGAAATATACTAATCCTTCAATCATATCGAAATGTATTATTCCATATGATCAGAAAACATCGGGAAATGTTCAAAAATTGGCATTTTGCTGGCTTTTTCGTATCTACATGAGTTGCTAATTTTTGGATAGACGAATTTTTTATTTCAACAATCGTTACACTGAATTGGAAAAAACAAATAGAATATTCCCATATGCTAACGAGCGCGGTAAAATCATGAAATAAATCACGCAAAATCTCAGACAGGCCGTCAGTAGCGGGACCCCAAAATCTCATTTCTCTAAAAAAGAACAGAGCCACCTTCCCCGAAGTATATATGAAAATTAATCAAGACGCGAAGAGCCTGAACAATGCTTCTCGCAAAAAAAAAGAAAAATTTCGGAAAAAAGAACGAAGGGTGTGCATTGTTTGTCAGAGAGGAAACAAACTTCACTATAGGTTCCCGTGGGGGCAGGTTGGCCCACCCATGGATCTCATGAGCCTCGTGACAATCTCTCTCACTCTTAAATTCCAAAAGAATATTCTCTCCTCTCATCCTGTAGTAATGGATAGAGACCTTCGCGCATACCCTTGTGCTCCTGGCTGCGGGGCGTCCAAGTCAAAATATCTTTATCCTTTATTTTTTTAACTCATTCTCTCACTCACACTTGCTTACCAGATCACTATGTACTTATTGTCGTCTAAACTCTAGATTACTATGGACATTATTATTAGCTGTTGCAAGATATCCTGTGGATTTGCATTATATGACACAAGAATGCGCCCCCGTTTCTCCTTTTTTTATTCTCCCTTCCTCATACTCAATAGTTTTTTATAAGCTGTTTGGTGGCAGGCACTTGAGTCACTTATTGTTGTTTCGTGACTTTGCAAAATGCCAAGTTGAGTGAACCTCTCGAAACCTGTTTGTATTACGGAGTCACCTGTAAAAATGATCATAAATTTTCGTTGCGGTGGAGATTCTGGAATAATCTCGATTCTTCGGGGAATTTTCATCACTGGAGATGTTTTATTTTGGATGCAATGAATATTTGTTGCATCAGCAAGAGACACCGGGAGATAGTCTGTATAAAGGGCGAGAAAAATCCTGAATTTTAAGGGGTAAATTTCTCTCAGAATTGTTCAAATTTTCAAAGCTACTTAAGCGTCTAATGTAAATGCTACTAAATCTAGTTACCACATTCGATTGAGGATGGAAAATAGTAGATTCTTTATTTAATAGGACATGCTATAATCCCAATGGGAGGAATATTAAAATTTTTCTTGTAGTTTATATGAAAAATTGAGGAACTTTGACGAAAATTGTGCAAAATTCAGTTGAGGATTTTTAATAATGGTAATGAGTTTAAGAATTCGATTCCGTCAAAAATAGTATATTTCGTAACAAGTGAAAAAAAAAGGTTTTTGGCGAGTGGGAGTTTTATATCACGAACCGAAGGCGAGTGATATAATCCCACGAGTCAAAAACCACTTTTTTCACGTGGTACGAACCATATTTTTCATCTCAATGTGTCGGAAAACTTTTCAGTCACTCGACGTGAAGCAGACCGTGACTGAAAAGTTACTTTTCCGACACAGCGTGATGAAAATTATATTAAAATATAATTCCTTAGACAACCAATTGCCACAAATTTCCCTACAAAATCTAGTTTTAAGTTCTTGTGCAAAGAATATTTAATTAATAAAATGATATCGGTGGTCAGAAATCCTCGAAATGACTTTCAATTAACGGCATTGAAAATTGTAATCAAATAAAAATTGAAAACAAGACATTGTCTGTATCACGTCGTACGGGAGTCTAGACACCAAGAATCATTGGAGAAAAAAGTTTTCCTGATGAAGCTTGGTTGATGGACGTGATGTCGGCCAAGGTTTTCCATGGTTTCCCTTGGTCACCGGGAGAGTCTGTACATGGAGTACAGCTCCTGGGGTACAATACGATATGGTCGGAGAGGAAGATGGTAAAAAGCCTAATCGGCTATATATGGATAATAAATAATAATATAGTTTGAGGCATTGTCTGTATCAATTACAGCGCCAGACATTAGAATTTTTCCCATACTTTGCTCTCCACGGAATAATTCTGCGATTTACTGGTGACGTTCACGAGCCCCCAAGTCGTTTATATTCTCACACCCGAGGATATTCGACTGAGAGATTTAATATCGACAGCGCGGTTAATTGAAATAGCCCATTTTTCGATTATTCCGTTGAAATATGCCCATGGAACGATGGGAAACAAGTGTTAGTCCCAGCTAAAACTACATACGATCGTCTAGTAATGCGGTACCTTGAATAATTTTATTAGCAATCGAACCTACAGCACGAACTCACTGAGAGCACTTTAATAGCCATTATATTGACCATGGCAAATCTGTGTACAAAACAAGATAACCGAATGTCGTCACGGTATTCTGTATGGGAGGGTTGAAACCTGGATGAAAAAGGAGCGGGACGGGAGGAGAGTGATGTTTCATCCTAACCCCCCTCGGTGAAGGTTACCCTCGAGACACGCGTCTCGTTCTGGGTGGGACGGACATCGGGCCCGCAGGGTCCCAAGTGTTTATCCCTGTGGTGCAAGACTACGGGGGTGGGATGATGCCTCATACTTTCGAAGAATATGGGGAAATTTTTCACTTTCGAGTTCCAGATTTTTTTTTTTTCGTTAAAGTGATGGAACGATATTGGTTAACGACTGGTGAAATATTATTTCGTAATGGGAACAAGGGGCGATCAGCGGTGAGCTTGGGGTTCTTGAATAGTCAATCGAATTGACGTGGATGGGAAAAATGGCGAGACACAGTCACTTCTGTGAATATTAATTGCAGTTCTGTCAAGTTCCTTTTTTTCAAGACATTCGACTGAGTGGTTTATTTTGAATAGAAAGGAAGAATACAAATATTACATTGTAATTACATTTTTTGTTAGAGTTTTTATGTACATCGATTTATATGTTTTCAAATATTTAATCCGGACGTGTTTAGGAAGAAATCAATAGGTTTGAGAACATTTCTCTTGAAGTCTTTTCGAAAATCTTTAATACCCTTAGGGGGGGGGGCAGAAACCTTATCTCTTAGACTCGCTAAAGGTCTTGGACGATGTAGATCATGTATAGGAAAGTACTGTCACGTCGTTTAATTTGGACTTGTAGGAATAAGAAAATTATCTTTATTGGGTTTAAAATGTCCCTTTGTGATAATGTTTCTGTGGTATTCAATGAGTAATTGGTGTTAAAATGAAATAAATTAATAGGACTAATTAAGAAATTTATATTTATCAGATAAACTCTCCATTTAGATGAAGGGAATTTGATTTAAATTTTGAAAAAGCTATTTGATTACTGTGACTAAAAATGAAAGGAAAAATTGAATTTATATTTTCATAAACCCATTTCTCTCATTCAAGTAATTTGCGCTAATTGAGTTATTGATAAATGAAAATAATCTCTAACAGGTGTAATTTTTCGTGTGTTTTTCATTATTACCATCAATTTTTCAATGAAATTCTTTCGCTCCAAAGATGACGATTAGCTCTCAGTGAACGCCCCCTCATCTCCATGTCTTTCAATCAACAAAAATAGAGATGACAATGGTTAAAAGAATATTCCCTATTTTACATTGTTTACGCGTCAACGAGCCTAACCTGTCATGTTGTAGGAGGGCCTGTCTGGATACTTAGGGGTAGCCCCCAGCTTGGCGATCTCGCTCATCAAAATACAGAGAAACGTCAAAATACTGGGGCTAAAAATGGGCAGTAATCCTGAGTGATCTCTCGGATAAAGTATTTTCTGAAACCGAATACCACTTTGGGTTTCGTCAAATTTCAGGAATGTCTCAATTGGCGCCTGGCCATATTACTTCATTTCCCCCTGGGCGTAGGGAGAGTGGGTACCTGTGGAAAATCTCCCCTGAATATTCATAATCGCGTCTCGTTGGATTTTAAAAAAAATGAATAACCACTGCAATCTGAATTTCCATTGTGTGCTTTCCGATTTAATTTACGCATAATTTGAATTATTGGGAATCTTCTTCATTTATTTATTGCAATTTAAATTTATAGATATTTAAAGAGAAAGGAAAATATTTATTTAAACTGGAGAGAGAGATACTCCTTCATTTTTTCAATCACGAAATTCATGAGTCGAAACCATTAGTAAATTACATTACTTCAAAACTCATTCCTAAGACTGTGATACGGTCATAATGGAAACTACATAATGAAGAATGCAAGTTTAAATTTTACGTACCAGTGTTTGGATTGCTCTATCCACATCAGAGCAATTTTATTTTATTTATAAATTAAAAACGTAAAATCAAACTTCATTCGATCTCCTGTTCTCACTATTAACACACTATGGAATCTAAAAATCTTCATTAATATAAATATTCTCACCACCTTTTTTACCTAACGTTATTTTTTTCAACTTCCCGATAAGATTTTATTATTCATTCAGCAGTTCTGAACTGTAAAAGTTCGAAATGCGTACATATTTACATTATAAAATTTAAACCGATGCGAGTTATGTTCAAATATTGCGGTATAAAACAGTCCAAAATATATTTTGATGCAACATTTGCGACGAAATTAATTGATTACAAGAAGAGAGTTTTTATCTAGCATAACGAGAAATTCTCGTGCTTGACATGAATCACCTAACGTTCATGCTTCAAAAATTTTAACAACAAAGTAAAAAAAATCCAATAACAATGGTGATACCCAAATTTATATGAATATCCGTATTTTTAATGATTACTAAACTACCTATAATGAAAATCTAATTTGTGAAACATAAAAATTCCTTCTTTTGAAATAATTTATGAGTCCTATTGATCCCTACAGAAACAATATCAATACAATATCAATATCAATATCAATATCAATATATACACAATTTAGTATCCGTAAATTACTTTGAGATTCTCCTGCGCCGTTATTTTGCGATCTACCATATCTTGAAAGGTGAAAATAAAAAAATACAGCCATTCCGAGAGCAAAATTCCCGCTGACATTCGTACTTGACGTAATACGGGAATACAAGGGTATATTCGACAATAAATGCAGAGCCGATCATGTGAAGTGGCTGTTTAACGTTAAAATCCGTGTGTAAAACATATGGAGGCCGGGGGGGTATCCAAATGCAAATAAGTACTCTCTTTACTTCTCTCATTCTCAGACTCCACCCCCCAACCTCGGGCGTTCTATTGTATGGGAATCTCTCTCGCTCCTCTCTCACTTTTCGTTGTCGTTTTTCGGGTTGTACACATTTATATATCATACACACATTGGCCGGAGCAGGAGCATTGTCCCAGGCGGTGAGAAATGAAAAAAAAAATCACACATGCAGGAATTCTCCGGTGTACATTATGTGGAAGAGAAGAACTGCCATCTTTTTACGCAGTGGAAGTGCGTACCAATAATGATATACACTGTATAGCTCCAGGTGAATACCGTAGGGTTATATCTGAGCATCGCAAGTATTCGGGAACAAAAGCATTGAGATTATTTCTCAGGTGTATTTGTGGGAGTTGTTTCAAAGCATCATTATTCTTTCCGTAATTAACCTTACATCAGTCATTATTTGAGAGAATTACTCAATGAGTTAAGCACATTTTTATCTTGGGATATCTGTGAGAGACTGAGTAAAAAATTCTTCAAAAAAATTATTATTGTAAAATTTTGAAATGTCATTAGAATTTATAAGTCTTGCCGGAGAGTTGAAGATAATTTCTCAACCTAAGTATTGCAGGAAGTATTTATCGAATATTTAGAATATTGTTATTCCCTATTTCACTCATAGCAAAAGTGGAGTTTTATGAAATAAAATTTAGTTAGTTTATTTACACATCCATACCCGCACGGGTTTTTACGTTTCGTTGCCCTTCCCCTTGCCCTCCTAAAAATAAAAAAATAGTATGAAGGTTATTATATAGAATAGTGTAATACTTATAGATTACATTTACGTTAAGATAACCTTAAGATAACATCGAGATTAGGTACGTTGAAAAAGTAACGAGTGTTAATGATAAAATAGTTAAACAAATTGATAAATCAATTTGAGGTTGCCCCGGCCATGAGCCGTTTGTCGCAGTTTAAGGTCACTACGGGGCCACATTAGAGTCGTTCTGAGCTCGCAGTAAAATAAAATAAAAAACAGATTTCATTTCGACTAGACAGCCTCATCCTCCTATGAACGAAAATTGATTCAATCCTAGCTTGTCAAATGTATAACATTCGATGGGAATAGGCTTCATTATTCTCGAATTAATGAAAATATTCTCCGCGTGCGATTTTCTTTCCCCTTTCACCGGCAAATATACGAAAAATTGAGTGAAATACTCATCTCCTCAATAATTTTTCTCTACCATAAAAAACACGGAGGAAAAAAATGTAAGAATCGAGTTTATCGTCCGGTCACAAAGCCACTCTGACGATACAATATTTACGAGACGATGCATCACCATGGGCACAATGGCTCATAACACCCGTAGAAGAAGAACCCACCCTCGAGGGTAGACGTTAACTGTACGCGTGGCTTTCCGGGGGCTCCTGAGGTAAGCGAAAAACTATCATCCCCTTCCCGCTCACTTTGCCCGCCCGCTCTCACCCGTCGCATTTTCTTCTCACCCTTGGTATGTACGCCCCTTCGGGATTCTATCCTATCGGAACTCGTCAGATAAACTCTTATCAGCGTCGAGCAATATTCTTGCGAGATGGCTGTGAGTGCCGATACGCGAGATCTTTTTTTTATCTGAGACTCTTGGAGATATGGGGGGAGAAAAATCATAATAAATAAATTATCTGTTGCGTTGAGGTTTTATCAGTTGCTTCTTTGGGATTGTCAGTGGATAAGGGGAATCGATTGACTCGATCGAGAATACATAAGCAATTCTGCAGCAAATCTGAAGACGAAAATAATTGAAATCAGGCGATTTTTTCACAGCAGGATTTTTGGTTGTATATCAGGATATTTTTATTCATTTCTGAATTCCTAGGAATTCAAG
>JAPYZM010000794.1:0-24917 GCA_030522845.1 Psyttalia concolor
TTTAGGTTAGAGTTCACACTTTTGAATTCTAACATAAAATGTTGTGTAGTCATCGAAATGACCAGCCTACAAACATATATATATATATATATATATATTTAAGATGGGCACTTCGATAACACCCCCTATTTTATCGCAGAATCAGGGCCAGGGCACCCCTAGGCATCTATGTACATAGAAATTTGCGTTCTAAGTACGAAAACAAGTGATATATACGAGAAAGAATAAGCCCCGGATCGTTTGATAACTGTGGAAGATACTAGGTGGTCACAGTCGTAACTACGTATAATTGTATATATGGTTATCATAGTGATCACTTATCAACATTAATTCGTATATAGTGTAAAGATTTGTAACGTGGTCTCTTCGACTACGATGTATATCCAATTATACAGTAGTCAATGTGACCATCTGTCAAGACAGAATCATATATACATTAAAAGTTTCCGAGAAGGTCACATTGATAACTCCGTGTGCTCTCGCGCTACGAATTCGCTATTTCGATCTGTAAATCTTCCCTCTTGTTGTTAGGGCATAATTTTCGACCTGTACGCATCTATTTACATAGAAATTTGCATTCAAAGTACGAAGACGAGTGACATATACGAGAAAGAATACGCCCTAGGTAGTTTGATAACTGTGGAAGATACTAGGTGGCTACAATCGTAACTATGTATAAATGTATATATGGTTATCATAGTGACCACCTATCAACATTAAGTCGTATATAGTATAAAGATTCGTCACGCGGTCTCTTCAACTACGAAGTACATCCAATTATGCAGTAGTCAATGTTACCACATGTCAAGACAGAATCACATATACATTAAGTTTCCGAAAAGGTCACATTGATAACTCTCTGTGGTCTCGCGATACAAATTTGCTATTTCGATCTGCAAGTTCCCTCTTGCTCCTAGGGAATAATTTATTTAATTTTTTTTTAATTTTAACTCATTCGGGGAAATGTTCAAAAAATTTCAGTAAAAATGATTAAATGCCATCCTGAAAAAATTGCAAATCACCACTGAATTCAATTTTGAGAAAATTATGTTTTTTGAACATTTTACCTAATTTTCCTTTTTTGATTTTTTTCAAGTTTTGTACCAATTTAGGAAGAAAGATAATCCAAAGGGGTCTGAGAGGGTAGCTAATCTGCAAGTAGAAGATGATTAACAGTCATCTAAGCATAACTTTGAGAGACATTTTTGTCATTGGCTTCACTGTGAACTATTTATTCATTTTTGTGGTATTTCAAATTTGAGAGGCAAAATCGTAGATATCTCTCAGATAACTACAAATCATCACAGTCCAACTTTAAGAGACTTTATTGAATTCCATAATATATCATACAAATATTAAAATTTATCAATTTGAAAGTCGGGAAGTAGAAATTCGAGAGAACTGAAATGTTGTAATGTTGTGGTTGGAGAGACTACGTTACGTTTGTCAATCAATGTTGTTCTTGCAGACTTTTCACTTCGGAGAGAAGTTAAAGCTAACTGCATTTTAATGTAAGACAAGTTAACCATCATGATCCACCAATAAACTACATTTTTATGGGTTCTTTTTATTCTTAGCATGAAAGTTTGTTACATCAATAGCCTGAAAAAAATCTGACAAGATTTTAGTTCATTAGTGAAGCATAATCTATAATTTTCGTGATATTAAAATATAATTGTTCTTACAATTTAGAGATAACAATAGGAGATATTACAATAAAAATTAAAGCTCATTACAATTTTCGAAAAAGTTCGCTTAGTTTTCTGACGATTACATAATATCTGGAAGCCAAACATGAAGACAATCATCTTGATAAAATATCTTGATAGAAGTAGCATTTTCAAAGCAGTTATGTGTGAAAAAACTGCATGCCAATAGAACAATAGAAATTATAATTGTTTTATATTTTTTGTCTCACCGAGCAGGGATTATTTCAGAAAACTATCAGAGTTTTGGCTCACTATTCACATCCTGTTTCTCACTCAAAAATTTCCAGTTTAACAAAGCTTATTGAATAATTTTTCACTGTTACGTAGATATAAAAGAATTTTGGTCATTTTTCTAATAGGTCTGCTCCGTAGAGAAAACTATTTTTGTTCTACAATATGTATTTTCCAGATATATTTTATACTGTTTGAGTTAAACATAGTTCAAAAGTGTTTACAATGGTCTATGCCCCCTTCTATGGACAATATTACCGAATCAAGTGTTTTTTTTATTCTACTATCTATTAGTATATTTTTAAGATTTTTTTCATCTCTAGAAGCTCATATAACGAATTTTATTCATATTTTTTTTCAACTGAATTAGATAAATTATTCAGTGTCTCATGTTTCTCGCTTCTTTTCTGTAATTTTACAAATTAAAAGATATTTTGGGTCATCACAGAAATTGGAAATGATCTATTCTACTAATTACTTTCCTTTCAAGAAATTCTGAGAATTTTATCAAAGTATCTAAAAATGAGTTCAACTATGTATCGAAAAAATATACACCATAGAGATGGGATTAATTGGCGTAGACTGTAAACAGTATTTATTGAATCGAAATATGTATTTAGATTCAATAAATACTTTTTACAGTCTACGCTAATTAATCCCATTTTGGGCTATATGATTTTTATCAAATTCGTAAAATTCTAAAGGGGAAAGAAACAAAGTAAAACAAGTTCAGGATAACGAGCACCTTGTATGACGGCTCAAAATCCCCATTTTTATAACAATTATTGAAAATAAATTTTGTACACTCGGCTTTGATATACGTCACAAATCCCAAAATTTTGATATTTTTTCTTTAAAAAAATCGCTTTTAAAAAAAGTCATCATCTTTTTCTGTCCCGTTGATTTTACCGATCGGAGTCTCCGATGGTCAAGAAGTACACAGGGGGCAGCACACAAACTCAGAAAATTTCTCCGGACAAAAAATACATGAGAGCTGAGTACCCCCGGGTACTTAGCCGACAGTCGCCATTAATTAGAAAAAGGACCTTATGTACTCGATTGTACATCGTTAGTACATGATTGTACATGCAGAAGTTTTGTTTGTACATTCACTAATTAATGAATATTAATTAATAAAATTTTGCCATGATGCTGGCCGGAACAAAATCTAAAATTGCTTGATTAGGGCTAAAAACCAGTGAAATCGATAGGAAATCGTTTGTACATCACAAATTTTTTTTTCTTTCGTTTGTACATTCATTTTTTAATTAATTAAATGGAGATAAACAATTTTGATCGACCCACCGATTAGCTGCGCGCGTCGGTTCCTGTGTTATCGACAATAATGTGCCGTGACGTGACAGTGTACATTTACATCATATATATTACATTTCATAAATTGATATTTTGATAAGAAGCCCTATATCCAACGGTAGAATATTTGATGAACGATAGATTGATTTGATTGTCCTGATAAGTCATTATTGAGATGTGTTGATGATATCGGAAACCACATTGCCATCGAGGATTTTGATAGCTCAAATTAGGTTATGATGGCTGTTATATTGAAATAATCGTGAAACTAATACAGTAATTATGATTTTTTGTAAATTTATTACAACTATATGTTAACCATATGAAATCATTATTTCCAAATTTTCTAATTAGTTCCAGATTTTAAACTTCATTATGGCTCTTCACTTAAAACATATGAATCATCCAACCAGATGATTACATGTCTACTCTCAGAGATGTTATTTTTCTTGAACCGTGAATCATTCAGAACTTCGCCGCGAGACTTATTTATATTTGCAATCTTGACTCAAAATCCAATCTACAGCCGTCCTTTCATCCGAGCAGCATTCAGAAGGACCTCCACTACTCGACTTTTATTGCCAGCCCATCAAAATCAGTATCATACTGGAGTGAGGAATTTTGGGAGTAACAAAATGGCTGAGTTGCTCCTGAAATTTTTTGATAATTGTTCTCATTGTCAAAATATTGCCATAATTCCCGATGAACTTTTCACCTTTGGAATGGCGTGTAACGGTGCCAAGCATTTGTTTTTGGAGGACCTTACCATCTATTTACAAAGAAGGAAACTGCCAGTAATCTGTGTACAAGAAGGATCTTCTATTAATAAAGAACCCATCGTCGCTCAATTCCTAATTATAAAAAATAGAGCTGACCCGATGTCCAATGAGTTTTTTCCCACTGCTTATCAGCGATTTGGGCGATCCGCTATTAGAGGCCTTCAGAATCTGCCAAACATTGATATTCCTGAGATTCACCCATTCATAATCAATAATGGAAAAGAAATTTCTAAGTCTAGCGAAAATATCCTTATGCTTCCAGGACCAAATGGTAATGAGGAAATGTCAAATGATCATAACAGAACAACGCAGGGGAAGGAGTCAGATAATGCAGATCGATCTACTTCATTAGTTCATGTTGACGACGACATGTGCATAGCAGAAGAGGCTGAAGATCTGTTGGGCGATGTAGACGAAAGAGATGAGACTGAAGGTTCTAATCGTGATAGAATAAGGAACGATGATATTATCGGCTTTAATAATCCAGAGAAGTTTTCTTATGATCCAGCATACGTCAACAAGGATGTAGTTGATAATGCTAATGGGCGGACATTATAGGCTTCTTTTCATAATCTCTCTCCTGAAAATTCATTCAATTACACTCGAACAACATTGTCTGACACGACGAAACCCGTGATTGATGATAAGAAAAACAAGAAGGCAGCAATAATCCTTGAAGAGATTCTGAATAATTTCTACACACCGAGTGCTCTTAATCTTTTACAAAAAGAGAGTGATGAAGAAGAGCCCATTCAAATCACCCTCAGAGATGGTGCATTACAGCAGAAAATATCTAATAGGTCAAACCAAGCATTGACGGTACCGATACTTGCATTGAGGCAGGATCCAATTGCAGATCAGCAGGACAAGGCGCAGGGAACCTCAAATACACACCATGTGCATTACGCCCAATTTAATACGGACCTAAAGTCTTGTCAACTAGCTTCACGTAGCCCGTCACAGATCTTACATAATGTAGAGGAAATGCTAGTTGCCTTAAAATTGATAGCTAAAAAAATCAATCAAACAGAACTAATCACTGGACATCGACTCCATCTCAAAGACCAGAGTGAGAAGAATGCAGCTTTTGTTAATGACTTGGTCGAGTGGAACGATGCTTACGACTTAGTAAAAAACACCGTTGGTGATATCATGTACAAAACTGGCAGCGATACTGACTCGGTGGTGAAAGTTATCAGAAGAAACCTGGAGGAAATCAATAAACTATCAGCTGAGGTAGAGAGAACTGTGACTGATCAGGGCCTAACTCTCAATGACACGAAGGCTATAGCTGAGAAATTCTGGTCTAAATTGGCTGAAATCATGTCGAGACATCCAGAACTTCAAGAAGTCTTCAATGTACACGGAGCATCTGAAAAGCTTCAGATAGCTGGCATTGACAGACAATACATGATAGCGCAGAATAGAACGATAAATGATACACAGATCCAGTGTAATGTAGAGCAACTCAAAAGGCTTGGTGATGATCTCATGAATTTTTGCAGCGAGTCCGAAAAATGTGAAATCAGGAAACATATTGACGACTTGGATCAGGCTTGCAATACACTCACTGAGCTGTACAAAACATGTAACAATTATATGATTGATAATGCAGTTATTGCTGTGGAAAGCGAAAGAGATGATCTGATTTTGCCAAAATTCCGGGAGACCCTCCAACATGCCAAAGACGAATTGGCTCATATAGAACACTACGTCGATAACATTGATGAAGTCGAGAAACAGATCCAACAGCTGTTCAACTTGCAAATTGTGGCGGATCACAATATAAAGAAAATCCAGATATTGATTAAGTAAGTGGTTGATAAATTGGTTACATTGAGAAAAGTTTCACGTAACCAATAAATTTGTTAAAATTTTTACTAAAAACATTTTTTTTGATAGTACGCTACGAATCACTGTCAACAATTGATACTTTCTTGTGACTAATTTTTAATATAATGAATAAATACATGAAAAATAATATTTTATTCGAAAAGTTCGGACAATTTTTACATTTTTTATATTACTAACAGTACTGTGTAATTAAAATTGAACTCCTACCATAAATATACTTAAGAGTTTGAAAGAGTGAGAACTCCATTATTTTTTTTCAGAGAAATTGCAGATAGGACAGGGAAAATGTCTCTACAAATAATGAGTCGTCGATGGAATAAATTTCGTTGTCGAGTTATGAAGAATCAGAAACTGCTCAAGAATTATTCCGTCTGCCTGGCTCAGTTCGAAAACGTACTGGATAGACACCTCATATTGTTGGATAATGCGCACTCTGTGCTGAACAATTTCCAATTAGTAGTTGGTGATCCTAAGGTAATCGAGGCCGATCTCCAAATGCTGAATGGTGTGGTCAACTATATTCAGTCGTACCACACTATTATAGATGAATTGAACAACCAATGGAGACACCTGATTCAGAAAAAAATAGAAATATTTACAATAACTGAAAAACTAGGAAGTGTGAAAATGAAATGGAAAGCGGTTCTTGGAAAAGCTGTAAAGTCTCAACTCAAGTTACAATACGGGCTAAAAAAAGCTCTGCAATTCACAGAAGAAAGCAAAGAACTGATCGCCTGGTTGGAAGAGACTGATAACCATATGAAGGTTATAAGACTATGTCAAGAAATTGCTTCAAAACGACTAGACAGTTTTATGGAACAATACGAGAAGCTTAATTTGATCAGTGTGAAAGTGCAGACTGTCCTTGAAGAGCGTCAAGTGTACTTGAAGGGAGTCAATTTCTTACGTGTTAGATGCTTTACAAAGAATTATAGGACATTGATGCAGAAATGGAATTGTGTGACAACAAGGGCAAGTGACATAAAAATCGAATTGGAGAATCATGTGAAGAAGAGCAGAGACTCAGAAAGTTTTAATGATGATGACTATTTTCATGGTTTTTCAATTGCGGAAGGAATTAACAGCAGAATTACCGCCAGAAATTTCTTCAAACAAACATGAATAAGACATCTTTCACCCCTAAAAAATATTGCCGCAATAGACATGGCGATTCAAGATTTCCGCTAAATATTACAAATTATTTGAAAGTTAAGCACTAAGGTATATTCCGTTTATTTGGATATATATATTTTTATTACTTTAGAGAATTTGTGGTTTGATCTGATCAAAATACTTCTTATTAACGGGGAACAGAAGGAGAGAGCTTGAACCATTGACTTTCGAGGGAAATTGTGTAGGAGATGGGATAAATCTCATGGACGTTTAATATTGAGTATAAGAGAAAAGAGTGTCACATGAAAAAATTGATATCAAATTTTTACAGTTCCATTTGTACCAGAAAATAAACTAAGTTGATAACACACGAAGGTATTTTTTGCTCAATTAACCTTAACAAAGAGTCTAGATAACATGTTCATCTATTGAACCACTAGGTAATTTTTTTAGATGTTAATGGATTGAACTAGTAACGAAATATACTGTTTTCTTTATTATATGTATATTTTTATTGCATCGGAAAATATTGATCCGATCGAAAAACTTCATATCGATTGCAATTAGGAATATAGCTTAAACCATTGATTCCCTATGCAAATTCTGTGGAAGACTGAGTGAATCACGTGGTCGTTATTGGGTATAAGAAAGAAGAATGTGATACATGACAATAATTATTTTTATCACATTTTCACAGTTCTGTTCCTACAGACGAATTACGGTGAGAATTGCAAAAAAAATTAAAAAAAAAACATCCTGCTGTTACAAATATTGAATATTCGATATCATAATATAATCAGAACACTGAAATTGAAGTCTGCGGCATGAAATTTTAATTTGATAATTTTTAAGGTTGAGGTCCACTACATTTCAAAAAATCAAGAATTACGGCAATTGTATATTTCGATACGAATACAGGAAAGTTTTTTTCAGCTCGTGGGAGATTTTTATTTATTTATAGTATAAATAGATCAAAGCTTTGCTTTATAATTGCAAATGGAGGCAAACTTCCAGGGAGGCCAATTTTGTATTGCAACACTTTTTGCATGTTTTTCTGTAAATTATTATAAATCAAAAAACAAAAGAATTTTCCACGTTTTTGTAACACAGGAGAAATTTTTTATTTTTCTAACTGATTTTGAATGCCAGTGGGACCGCGGAAGGTGATTATTCACAAAACTGCTAATGTCATGCATTGGAGAATTTTATGATACTATGAGATTGGGAGAAAAATATTATGAAATAAGTGACTGGAACACATCGCACTCTTTTGTAACACTAGAGAAAGTTTTAATTGTCCTAAATGGCTCAGGCGTCAGTGAGATCGTGGAAGGCAATTTATTCGCGAAACCAGTGATGTTATGAATTTGAAAATCGTGACACTGTTACTGTGAGAAAAATGATATGAAACAAATGACTGATGAACGTGCTTCTCTTTTGTAACACTGGAGAAATTTTGTATTTTCTCAAATGGCACTGAACGCAACATGGACGCGGGACGCCATTTATTCACAATACTGGTGACATTGTACATTGGAAAATCATGATACTCTGATATTGTAAGAAAATTATTATGAAATAAATGACTGCAGCATTGCGACCTTCCAAATGAGAACCTTGCCGAGGTATTAGGAGAGCGATTTAATCTCGTGATATTCATGGCTTATTATTCATTAACTAAAATACCTTGTTTCTCCTATGACGTGACTCTAAGAGCGACTAATATGAAGATTGAGTTACATAATAATCCGAGGAAAGAAAGAGTAAGAAATTTCTAAAGTAGATGATTAATTAAGTGATGTCTCAAATGATAATCGCTTTTATGGCTTTTGTATTGAGCCGAAAATGAACTGAAACTAATATAATATACTTATGTTAAGTATGTAAAGGACGACTTTTTAGCAAGCATGTGTAACACCTCGTATTCTTTTATGACACTTGTCGAATTCACTCTTCGAAACCGTGGTAAGATGAAGTACTGATTTTTGTACGCAGTGTTTAAAATTAAGGTCGCATATAAAACAACCTTAAATTTTGTTGGCATGAAACAGCTGTCCAAAGTAAGCTTTTAAGGCAAGTATTATATATATAATAATAATATAATATATAATAATAAAATAATATAATATATTTCGATCGATATGATTGCGGAAAACGGTTTTTCGACTAACGGGAAGGTTATATCACGAACCGCAGGCAGATGATATAATATAAAACCTTTTTTTGTGCGAGTATCAAACGAAGCGCCCGTAGAATGTCAATTCGAAGAAGAACGATTTCATCATAGCCTGTCATTAAAATAGCCACTTCTGCTCGTGACATGAATCTCACATAGGTATATGGATGGCTAAGGACGTAACCTCCCTGCTCAGTCAATGTTGTTTGATTTTTGATTACAGAACCATGAACAAAATATCTTATTGATATAGAGGCTCGAGTGAGCTTTATGAGATAAATATTTTGAAGATTGTAGATATAATTATAATACCAAACTTGAAGTATCATTTCCTCTTGCTAATTTCTATTTAGTTGATACCTTATAGTAATTGAAAATTTTTTAGTTTCCAAGTTTATGAAAATAGAACAATTGATATAATGTAACGAAAAAAATACTTTTATTCGTGTTGTACATATAATTGTCGTTCATGACCCATACATTCATATAATCCCGTCTTTCCCGTAATCACTAGTCCTAATCGGTACTGTGCATAGAATATAACCTGGCTCATTATATTATCCATGCCTTTGGCAATACAAAAAACACGTTAGTAAGCATGAAATGACAATTTAAAAAAATATCTTATAGATAGTATCAATATTCGGCTCATAGATTATCATATCATATTAACGCTCTGCGTTAATTGAAGTGACTGAAATAACCGTGCCACTATATACCATTATGGTATTGTAGAATATTATAATGAATCCACTGTCGGCTAAATCTTCTCTAGAGACATATTTAACAAAAATTTAGATACGAACATCTATTTCTACAAATGGGTAGCACATTGGTCGTTTTGGGTTGGTTTTGACTTCTATCTTACAGAGTATATAATAGCTCTTGATGTAATCTTATTTTCTACTTTGGTTGCGTTTTCAAAACTATAAAATTTGTAATTTAATTATAAATATTCTTTTTTTTTCAATAACGTCATTCTTTAATATTAACTCTTGACAATTAACGCTTTTCAAAAATAAAGAGATATCTGACACATTTTCTACCAATATAGTGATAAGATCAAGTTTGAATAATCATAATCCAATTAACCGACCCTGTTTAAAGCATATATGTAATTGTAGTTAACAGCTGAACATCTTAATTTTGTGACACAAAACCTTTAGAAAATACGCGTGGAGATGAATTGTCCACATCATAATAACTGTCTTTGAATTACTATTTAATCAGGTTCGGTAAAACTTATATTTTTAAAAAAAGAATAAAAGTAAAATAAAAAAATCATCCTCGTTACGATTAATGACACCAGATTGTCATCTTGGCGCATATAATCACTTCGCTACTAGCTACTAACTATCAATAAGTAATATTGATGAGTAAACTCTGAAACCAATATCCAAAACACGTGAATTGTCAATAAATTAAATGAAAAATGAAATAATATACTCTTTGGTTTACAAAAATTGCTTATACTTCTTTTTCTCATTCGAAGCCCATGTACGAATCTGAGCAACAGTACGTTCAACATACGAATGATCACGTAGAAATCTCTTTATTTCTGATGCTGATGGTAGTTCGCCAGTCTTGATTTTGTCACCAAAAACTTTGAATGCTGCCGTCTTTTCGTCTTCCGTCCATCGTAGTTTCTTTTTCTTCTGTTTATCGAATTGTTCATTACATTGAAGACTCGAATGTTCTGCTGACGATGAGGGATTTTCATCGGTTGAATCAGATTCCACCACGAAAACGCGATTCCTTTTCTTTTTCTTGAGGGCAGGACCATGCTTTGTTAATCGTTTGGGCACCATAGAAGTATTTGCTTTGGATTTTTCTGACTGTGAAGAGCTCTTTTGAGGATGTTTCTTTGACTGACTCATCCCAAAATCGCTTTCGTCACTACTCGAAAATGATGGAGTCGGAAAATTTCTCTTCTGTGGCCTATCTTTCTGAAGAATTTTTCCTGCTTTAAACGTTTCGAGAGCTCTATCTTTGGGGATGGAGCCACTTGACGTGCTCTGTACACTTGAACTAGATGAAACGAATTTAACTGGCTTGTGAGGTTCTGTTCGGTTGGACGAGTTATCATCGATGGACTTTGTACGAGGATGCTCTTGGAATTTACTTCTTTCACCCATGGCACATTCGAGTACTTTTGCTACACCGATGATGTCTCTACTCACTACAGGACGACGGTAATGCTGGCGATGAATAGCTTCGGCATGACCCATAAAGTTAGCTATATCGTGGATGTGGTTTTCATCGACATTTTCTGCTGCACACACTGTTGCCACGTGTTTGCGAAGGCCTGTACCTCGCAGTCTATCAGGATATTCTGCTCCACATTTATCAGTATATTCACGCATCAACTCACAAGCTCTGAGGTACTTGAAGCGACCATCTGCAAAACCTGATAATCCAAAAATGTGAGGATTCTTAGCTGGAACTTTGGCAGCCTGTCGATAACGTAAGATCATCTGTATACAGCGCTCCATCTGAGCATCTAGCAGAACTGGAACTTCTCGGCTTAGCTTTCCTGTAATAACAAAGCGAGTGTATTGACCCACTATTTGTTTCTGCTGCGACGTCAATGACTGATAAATTTCTGGATATGAAATTTCATCTAAGTTTTCTGCTTTCTTAAAATCGGCAATTGAAGCCCTTTCCAATTCCCCAGCTCGCCTACGATTGAAGACTTGAATGCTTATTAACGACGTTTTACATAAGTCCAACCACTCTGAATATGAAAATCCTGTCTTGAGACGCTCATAAGCATGATCTCTCTGTTTCACTATGTAAGTTTGTAGTTTATGAATATCTTGAGTAGTTGGAAGAGACTTTTTCTGCTGTCTCTTTTTAGTTGCCTGAGTTTCCCGAGCAATCCTGTTCACTAGCTTACTGTATTGGTTGTCGTGAATGAAAAGATAATCTTCAATCAATTTTTGTTTCTCGCGGTCCTGTGCGATTCTAATCTCTACTAAATATACATCGCCGACTGCTTTCAAATAAGTACCAATAGACGTCACGAATGATGGCCTCGCATGCTCTCCAGTTTCGACATCGAATCCACTCAGATTATTGACTGCTCTGACCATACATTTGTACAGCTTCGGATCATAAATGGAAGCGAAATTTGTTACAATGGGCTCATCGTCTAATCGGCATTTCTTCATCTCTTCTTTCAGGCGTGCAAGCGTTCTCAAACGATTCCTGGTCATGACTCCGTGTTGTGGTTTGAAATATTTTTGACAAAGTCCATTTCCGAACTCTATCAATAATGGATCAAACCTTATCGGACGAATGGTATCATCGTCTTTCATTACTGAAAAAATACGTTGAAGTGGAAGGCTGGCGTTTTTGTGAATTCTTCCTTCAATACGTCTCGATAATGTTGTATTTGTTTGACTACCTTTGATAGTGGGTCCAATGCATAAATTACGATGACGTCTATCAGTTTTTCTCGAGTAAACACCTTTACATTTATGACATGTTCTGTATAATGTGGCAGATCGTGTCTCACGTGGTTTCCTACATACCAAAAGTTGTCCATCGTTGTTATAATCTAGGTTCGTGTTATAAAGATGATTGCCTTGTTTTCGTAATGCATCTATGAGTCTCAGACGCTGAGGATCACCTGGGTTAAATTTTGTAAATGCTTTAACCGCATCTTCCTTTGCATGAAGAGTACTCAAATGACGACTAATATTGGTTTGCATTTTCTTACAAAAAAAACAGAAATTTTTTTTGCATTTATTTTCTTTCTTCCTTACTTCTAACTCAGTATCGTCAATGGACCCAGCATAGCTCGGGATATTGCTAGTGTTTAGAATATTGAGAGATATATCAACTAATTCATCTGTCATATCGCTTTCTCTTGTACTATTTTGTTCTCTACGCTCAAGTAAATAGTTGAAATCCACGTCATCTTCATTAATTGACGATGAAATACCCATTTCTAGATTATCTCCAGTGATATTCATTGGAGTTGAATTGTGAAGATTTTGAGTAGGGATGAAAGAATGGTTAATACCGGCCTCATGAGAAGCTTCTATATGGTCTCTTATTTCTTCTAAACTCCAGTTCAACTCAGGATCGTCAAGAACTCCGACGGCCATCTCTATTAGTTTTTCTTTGTCATAACTTCTAACGTTAGTATTGTTTCCCTCTTGTGATAAGCTAACGCTCAATTCTCGATTTGTATTGCTTTTATTTTGTTTTTCAAGATTCTCAGTGGAACCTTTTTGACAACTCAATTTTTGTGTGTTATTAAAGTCTAATGGTTGCTCTTCATCATCAATAATACATGATTCATTACCAGATTCAGGCACAACACTTGAACTCGGAGAAGAAACTCTGTACGAATATAACAGAATAGGATTCTTACAGGTGCTTCGCGCTGTACCTTGATCAGCCTCGTTTTCGGTCAATGCCATAATTGGTTGTTCGATTGTCTTTCTAGTACAACAATTATTACCATTTTCGTACATCTGATGTTGTTTCAATGTAGTTGGAATCGGGGTTAATGATTGAAGCGGCGAGAAGAGGCGAGAGACAAGAGAAGAGGAAAGTCTCTCATTTTCCGTTTGGTGTTTTGCATTGTCGTCTACAATTGTCCCAACATCACTACACTCAAATGTTGGTTCATCTGCTAATAATATTAGATTATTGTCGATTGACAACGGGTTGATACCACAATCGCCAGAGTGACCTTGTCTAATTTGAGAGAAAACCGATTGATCATCGCTGTTATTAGGCACGGTTTGCGGTGAAGTTACATAGTCGCAGGGGCTATTAATTAATATATCTTCTTTACGATGATCAATCGAATGGATTGCCTCAGTCCTAAGAGTGCTTACAATATTAGTGGCTGGCATATGTATAGAACATTCATCGAAAATAGTTGTTTGACTTATTGGAAGACAATTCGAGACATTCCTTGTCTTTTTATCGTTGCATTGGTATTCTGTGGCAGTTATTTCAATGTCGCTACTCTCAAATCCTTGATACTTATTCGATGACACTGGTAAACTGTTTTCAACCATTAACAGGCTGACATTGTGAGTCTCAAAATTATTTTTACTACTTTTAACGACACTTGATTTTATCGTTGAAATCTCCGATTCTTTGATGACTTGTGACATGGTTAGTTCACCTCTAATTGTGTTGATTGATATCTGCTTCTCACAATGATGAATTAGGTTGAATGGATTATTTTGAGAACTGTCTTCAAGAGGACCGATGTCAGCATTGGGCTCAAGAGAATCATCAATTATCCTATACTCATCTTGAACTTGTGTCTCTTGATTTTTTTCTTTCTGATTTAGTTTATTCCTGGCGGCTTGTTCCATATTTTCAACTCTTGATGGACAATTAGGTGGACACTTACTCTCAACATGGTTTTCACCACTTTCGTTGACATTTGATTTTTCCCTTAAACTCTCCGATTCTTTGACGATTTGTGATACAGTTGGGTCACCTCTAACTATGTTAACTGATATTTGCTCCTCACGAAAGGGAATCTGGCTGAATCGAATATTCTGAGAATTATTTTCAAGAGAACTGATCTCAGCATTATCTTCAGGCGAATCACTAACTGTTCTACATTTATGTTGAGCCTGTCTCTCCTGGTGTTTCCTTTCTGAGTTTAGTTGATTCTGTGAGGTGATTATAGAAAAATCACTGACTGATTTTGGGTATTGCTGACTGCCTTCAGAATTATCTGCAGAAGTAGATCCAGATTTACCTGCATAGAAATTGCATGTCAATGTTGAATTATCACTTGTCAGGGGGCATTATTATCTAAGAATTTACATATTGTTATACGATATAATTATTATTATTTTTCAAATATTAACAATCAATTATAACTCACAATCGAAAAAAATACAGGAACCACCGAGTATTTCCAAAAAAATCTGGCCATAACATGTTTCATTTTTTTTTTAATTTCTCTTCAAATTAATAGTGGTTTGCATCTTACAAGGTTTTCACCTCGATTTTTATCAATCAACTTGAACAGATGGAATCATATGAATGGATGGAATATGAGAAAAGATGAAAACAGACTTTTCGATCAGAATTTTTTTGCATTTTCTGCACAGGACGGCTATTTAGGGAAATAAAACCTTAAACATTGATTTCCTACTAATCTTCATTTTTTTGTCGAACTTCTGTATTTTTTCTCTGAAAAATCTAAACAATTTCGAACTATGATAATGTCTAAAATTCTTTTTGAAAAAACAGAGTCAACAATTGCAACATTTTATGAGTTTTTGAAAACTTTCACATAAACCCTAAAAATAGAATTATTACTAAAAACGTAAGTATAGAAACAACTATTAATAATAATAAAAGAAAGAAACTCCAATTGAATCATAAGAAAAAATTAAATGTGTAAGTTTTATTATTTGTTTTCCCTCGGCAAAGTGATATGTCAATATCAAAATTTTTTTAACGATTTCGAACTTACCAAATTTTCTGAGAGTCAGAAGGAAATGAATGTTTAAAGTTGTATTACAATTTTAACGACGATGAAAGACTGAGAGGACAAATATGTATCATTTTCAAAAAGTTTAGACAATTTTTATAAAGTATTTGAATCTTATATATATTATATAATTATATATTATATATATTATAATTATATATATTTATAATATATATTTAAAATTTTTGAGGTGACATCATTATAGTACGTGGAGTACGTAACGTAGCCCTGGCAGGTGGCGTGTGCTATCCTGGACATTAAGGGAATTTTCAAAGAGTTAAATGAAAAATCAGAAAAGTTTGAAAGCTGGATTCCTCCAGATGTTTCATGTACTAGCACATACAATCATGAAACATTATAATGAACTATGAATAATGAATTATTGATAAACATTACAAGCTTCGATTTCCAATTATTAATCGAGAAATAAGCTGATATGAATTGACATAATTGGAACATCGATTGTAAGGTAAAAAATTATTATGTGATGAATGCCGACATCAGACTTTCCAACAATGTACCAATAATGTACATTGTGATTTAACAGAAATACGAACTTTCATTTATATTTCAAATTGCGGAAATTTTGATTATGTCCAGTCAACTGTAAGCATATTCAAATAGGACTATGGTCATCGATGATTCCTGTGATTTAATTCGCGTTTTGTATGATAATAAATACTATGTGTATCATTACGGTACGTGTAAACAGAGTTAGTGAAAAAAATAACTTACTAAGAATGGTGCTATTGAGACCTCCCAATTCCTCCAAGAAGACCTCATTATTACAAACAGGTGATTTATTAGTAGATTCAGACTCTTGCGATTGATCGCGCATTTTTTGCAAACCTGTCAAAGTAAACAGGTTTGCGCAACCATTAGTATTCTGGTAGTACCCGTCTTCATCTGTACCATCGCTAAATCCAATAACTGGCTGGTCCACTTTTCTTTTACTGGAAGGATTTTCAACATTTTGAAGTAGTTGATCTTCTATTGAGATAGTTGGAATCATGGTGGGTGTAAGGCTATTAGTAGGGGTTTCTTCGTCACTAAGATAAGTCGAATAGTTTTTATCATTTGCAGAGAAAATTTCCACAGAATCAGTAATTGACGTATCTTTATAAGTATTCTCTTTCCCTGTATTCTTGGATTGAAGTTCTTGTTTCTTGTTTATCGTTGTTTCAACAATGATAGTTTCAATCCTTTGGGAGTGGTTCGACGATGATAGTGGACCATTATCAATTATCACCGGGATGTTATTGAGACTCTCTAGATCACATTTTTCTAATGATATAGTGGACTCAACTTCCATGTTGTTGACTGATGCTTGTTCGCCATGAGAACGAATCTGTCTCACTCTATCAATTTGAGGTATGTCTTTGTCAGTATCACTATCTGACTTATAATGCCCAGGAGATTTATCAACTAACTTATTAGCCTCTGGAGCCTGACCTTCTTCGTTTTTCTCTTCCCGATTCAATAGATTACTAGCCGTTTGCTCCATATTTCCATCTCTTCGTTGATATCCTGTGTAGCACTTGATACACTCCTCGAGATCTTCATTCGTTTGTTCGGTAATTGGAGAACCGTCGATCACATCGATCGCGGAGTTTCCCGTTTGAGGGCATTCCACTCTGCATTCAGATTTCTGAGATGACGTAGGCTGATATTGATCTTCAATGATGGAAAATCATCTTAAGATCATCTTAGTAAACACCCGAAATAAATACTCAATGAATGGGAAATTTTAAGAAAAGACGTCTGTCTCAATTTTCATGTTTTCATTCTCTGAAAACTTAGAGAAAATATTGTATGACCCAAAAATGATAACCATTTCGAGTTTATTATGATAGAGTTGTTACTCAGTTAGAATAGATTGTGCTCAATGGTACTGTTCGTACTTATTTTGTATCTATCCGTATGGTCAAATATCCTCGAACATTCTTACTTGAGTAGGTTTGGCGATCAACTAGACAACATGAGCTCCTTATTTCATAATATTGTTGAAAATATTTATTACTATTATTTTTAAAATGATTAAAATTTCCAAATAGATAGTATTCAACGTGTCAGGGTTCAATATTCTATGTTGTAATTGATACTTAAGATAATTATCTAAAATAGCACATGAAATTTTACTACCGAGATAAAGATTGAGTTCAAATGAAAATACCAGATCGGATTTCTGATTTGGGGAATAAAGGGAATTGAACTAAAAAAATTTTGCGATTCATTTTCATTATCTTATAGTGCAGTAAACACAATCATTGACTATAATTATTCTCATGAATAATAATATATTTCCCGATCAAATGAATAACATCAATTGTTGAAATTTTTATTATTGCGGTTATTCTTTCAATTTCAAGATGAAAACCACACGCAATATAACCCAAGCCTATACCTTCAGGTCTATTGCAATAAAAAACTATATCAATTGACCAATAACTGGGGACCATTTCATAGCATGATTGTTCGCCCAAGTTTAATATGTCACAAAAATTATGACGTTACAAAATGAAATTATTTACGATAATCATAAATTATCATGAGCAAAGAACAACAATGATTGATATGGGTCGTCATTACAATCCCATTCATATGTTTCCAAGAGAGGTCAAGAGGAATAAAAGGAGGTGAATTTCATCACTGTATTTCCTGACAGCTCCAGAGAAATTCAATTTAATCTACTGGATTCTATTTGACGATAAATAATCATGATAATCAATATAATGTTTCCGTTCATTCACTAAACGGACATCCATTGTAAAAAAAAATGACTTACCTAGTGAAACTCGTGGTTGTGATTGATTCAAATTGTGAGCAAGTTCCTTCAAAGTCTTTCGACAATCTGCAAATTGATAAAACAACCATTATGTTTAAAAAAATTGAACACATAATTATAGGAATGATAAATTTAAAAGCTAAACTATGGGATGATCGTCCTAAAATGAATCTATTACGAATGATATCATGGAACATCATGAATTGAATAGTTTCTAGGATACAAGGTTAAACGGTAAGCGAACCGGCCATGGTATCTAATGAATCCAATTAAAAGAGGTTAGGAGTCCGAATGAAAATCGGCTGGATATTTTTTTCAATTACTTACTGTCATGAATAACGAGCGAAACCTGATGGGAACGACCGTTATGAATAATGAGAAATTTACGGTTCTTCTTTTTTAAGCTGAAACTCTTAGTGAGACGCACAATATATGTGGTGACACCCGTCTCTTTCAATCTCAGTTGTAAAAGAGAGTACATTGTGAATCAATTTATTTTTTTGTTTGGCATACTCAAACAATGGTAAGACTACGAACTAACACAAAATTGGGAGGCGTATTTCAACGTAAAATATCTTCGGCGTCGCAATATGCACAAAATGGCAACTAAAATGTCTACCGGAAAAAGATGATGCAACCGGATGGTGACCTAGAATTTTCATAAGACGCATCGAAAAATAAAAGTCCCTAGTTGCAGAGCGGTGACGGGTTGATATCTACTAGTTACCGGGCCGTTTTCAGAAGTTAGTTTTGTGAAAAAAGGATGAGAGTTAATGAAATAATCTATACTCAAAGAAGTTATAAATTAATCATTTATTTACGTGTTAGTTTCGTTGGCCTTCTTTGTTTAAAAATAATAACTGCTTAGATGTTGAATAGCAATCTAAACAAGTTAATCTTGTGAGAAAAATTCCGTGAAATATTGATAGAGTAGACGATGAACATATTAATTATTATTGCGTTTTCATCATAAGCTTCATAAATAGAACCTCATGACTTTCGGGAATATTAGATTATTTGACTTAGGAATGGGAATTGCATTTTCAGATCTTCGTTACTTCTGATCCTCAGATTTTGACAAATAATATTTTGAACTGCAACAATTTTGGAAACGATAATTTTAACAATCATCATTGTATATATAATAAACGGTCAATCATTTTGATCGTGTTTCTTTTAGTTTCTTATATTTTCAATTCAACCCTCGTGAGTATTATAGTTTTAGATGGTCAATAATGGCAATCTTTAAATGCTCAGAAAATGAATAATTTTGTCAATTAAAAATGTTGCAATTTGAAAATTTTTGCCTTCATTATTCATGATGATTGTATTCCCAGATCCAGACTTCTTTATCCTCACGTCTTACATTTGGTTCTTGATGAATGGAAGGATGAAAATGAAATCATAAATAATATGATAACTCTATTGTATGGAAAAATTATTTTTTTAATCTGGACTTCCGCTATAATGGTGTCATCCATTTTACCAACCTAAGTCGGCAATTGATTGTACAACCATCATCTGGAATCTCTCTTACCGGTCTATATTGCTAATCAAAAAACTACTATATTTTTTTTTATTAATAAATAATCATGCTATTTATGGTAGTGTAGATTTATGCAGATCATTAATCTATTACAATTACGATCATCATTTTTTAGTTTTACGGACTTCTTTAAACCCACAAATATCTGTTCAATAATAACGGGACCACTAACGGCCTACTCACTCACCGACCCTTATTTTGATAATTATATATAAAACGTGCACGTAATTGTCTAAAAATGATAAATTGATTATTACTAAAACAACCACAATTTTTATGACAATGAAAAAGTTATTGACGAAATTCTGCGATTTTATTGTGCAAAAAAAGTCATTCTTAACGCTAAAGACGTTTCCTTTAAGGTTTTGCAAATGACTCAGGTCCATAAATATGCAAGTTTAGGACTTTAAGTAGGGAGTAGATTAATAAGAACTACTTTTAATGATGGACGCATTCATTTTAACACAAAATCTGTAAAATTGATAACTTACCTCATTTTTAGTGAGAAAACTACACAAAAAATTGTAATTACCTGCAAGCCAAGGATAATTTTCAATAGCTTCTTTACGACGATCACCATAGTCAAAAGTCAGTTCTTCGCCAGCTGTGATTTCTGTTGTTGCAAATAATACTAAATGTGGGATGGATTGAACGATAATCACTCGAGCTCTTAAATTTCCCTTATAAAGGTGATTAATAAGTCTTCCCAATTTTGGGCTCTCTGTTGTAGCATCAATACAATATTTACGTTCACGGTATTTGAAATAATACATGTAGCACCCTATTTGAGGATCTTTTGAATATTCTTTTTCACGCATTGCAGCAGACTTCCAATCAATCAGTTCACCAGCATATTCAACCACAAATTCTCCTCGGAGGAATCGCCGCGTTGTAATTATTCCTCGTCCTTTATCCTCGAAATATTTGATACTCAAGCCATCTTCAGCTCCATTTTTTATTTTAGATTGGATATTGTTTTCTTGTTGATCCATTATATGTGTTTTTTGCCGAATACTCTGCCGAGGCCGAGAAATCATTTCTATCCAATTCTGAACAGTAGCACACCAGACTATAATTGAACCTGACTCACAATACTGCCCGCGGTGAAATTTAAATCACTGCGTCCAGCTCAATTCACATTACCTTAAATCTTCATAAAAACGTCGAGAAAATACCAAATGGAAAATGAAAACACAAACAGGGTGTGACATATTAAATTGAACGACAATATTAGGGTGTTATTTCATGAGATCGATCACCTCAGTAGCCGTTGCGGTCCGGAAAAGGGTTAGGTGAAAAAGAGCGCGTATTACAAACAAGATGGTTGATCTTAAATAAGGAATGAACGTCACGCATATAATGAATACATGGGTACATTTTCCATACACAAATCGGTATGTAATGAATTTAATCTAAAATTATGTAGATTGATGAAAATGAATTGCCAGGGTATCTCAACGATATTGTAACTCGATAAACGTGAATGCCAATGTTTTCTCCGTGCAAGGAACACCAGGAAATATTTTCATTCGATTATTCAGTTATGTTCAATCATCTGAAAAGTTTAAAAATCAAACAAATCAGGTAATGGGCATCTTCCAAACTACATTCTTGATATCACAGACTTGTTTTGGGGAAGTCAACGTCAAATGGGACTGTTTTGAAACTATTAGAATTATGCCTATTTCGGTCATCTTCATCTGATTTTATACAATTTGATCTCAAAATGATTTGGATAGCGTAAAAAACACAAACAATTACAACACTGAAGAAGATCCGAAAAATTATCTAACATGGCTTTAAACAGAAGTTGCGAAGAGAAAAACGTGACTATCTCAGAAACTAGAATCGACATAGGGGTCCCTTGCCATAAAGACGGCCACAAATACCATTTACTGGAGTGATCCACTGACCCAGAAAATTGGCGTAGTAGGCCAACTTTTTAAGGTGAGATTTTTAAATTGCTGTCGATAAGATGGGTTCCAATCAGATGAATATTGTCTATGATGCTTACAATGCTCCAGTCATTTCGTTCACTATAATATTCTCATCGTTTTATAGTATTATGATTTTCAAACGTATGACATTACCAGTGTTGCGAATAAATTGCCTTGCATGGTCTTACTGGGTTCAGAGCCATTTGGAAAAAGAAAAGTTCTCCGGTTACAACAGAGTGGGACATTCAAGAGTGATGAGTTTCATAATATTTTTCTCACAGTATCATACTGTTATGATTATCAAATATATCAAATCAGTAGTTTGGCGAATAAATCGCCTACCGCGATCCCATCCGCTTTTAGAGCCTTTTAGAGAAAAGCAAATTTTTTCCAGTGTTGCAAAAACGCTGGACATTCTCCAGTCTTTTTAAAAGTAACTTCGAAAGTCCAACAACCAATTTTCTACAGTATTTTAAAAACTATATTATTTGAGGCGATGAAGTTACTTCCTTGGTCACCGATATGTCCATATGGGATTTATCACAAAAAGAGATATTGATATTTTGATGACAGATCAGAGAATTGTTCTCCTCATATGTTGGGTGTTTAAGCCGATAAAAAAAATCCTCTAACCAAAAAATGATATGGTCAGAAATGACCTAAATTATACACCTATCGCATTCCCATTCTCATTTGACGGGTAGAATGCATACAACAGTTTCCAAAATTATTAAGAAACAAACTAAATGGTAGTTTCACGACGTAACAGAGGTATTACAGCGAAATGGAACACAATATTCGAGGCTTCCCGACCATCTTAATTCGAGAATTCTTTTGAATATCTTCCCGGTAATTCTCTAGAACCAATTCATATATTTCTCATCGTCCAATGCATTTCATCGCTCTATATAATAAAAGAAAGTATTACGTAACGCTAAAACATTTCAAGGGTCATAAGGGCCATATGGATCAGGCCCATCCAAATATGCCCGTAAAAAATTCAATTCGACAATCCATATCGATATACACTTTTGGCAAAATGGTAATTTCGATGAGAGGTGTCACCAAAATGACCATCAGGTCTTCCGAATCACACAACCAACAAAATATACACTTTTATCGAAATTGTCAGTTCGATGACAGGTGTCACCAAAATGACCATCAGGTGTTTCGATTCACACAAACCAAAAAAAATATACCCTTCATTTATTCTCGAGTGGAAAATGGGATATGAATCACATAGACAGATTCAAATAGTACACAGAAAGAAAATCATAATATCTGGTAATGCAAATCTCAGACCGCAATTGGGAAAAATGGCTAGCAATGTTTATGAAATCGGAATATCCCGGTGAAAAATTCAATTGGATGATAACTTCATATTTTCATTTCATGGTCCTTTCGATAACAGATGTTACCAAAGTGACTATTAGGTGTTTCGATTTACAGAAACAAAAAAAAAGACACGGTACTTATTCTCATGTGTAAAATGAAATATCGGTTGTTTCCACAGATCGAAATGTTATAGGCAAGAAAAGTCACATAATCGGCTAATGGAAATCTCTAATCGCAGTTTTAAAGAATTGATTACATGGTTCATATAATCCAAATATTCCGGTAACAAATTCGGTTCGTATTGAATTTCAGTACCAATTTCAGTAGTATTTTTTTTCCATGGGTAAAAAAAAACATTTTATGCGCTCACTTTAATGACAATATACATTACAACAGCGCCGCGAAAGTGACTGGATAATATGGTGCTTATATATATATATATATATATATATATATATATATATATCAATTTTATATCATGTGGTCAGTTTCATGACTATCTAGATTTTATACAGCGTCACAAGAATGACAGAATAGTGTAATTTGGCCTGTCATCAAAATGACTGGCTTATATAATGTTGTTTATTACTGACATAGTTTTGCGAATATATACTAAATCTTTCAGAACGGATTTCCGATAAGCCTTGCTGAGCTTTATATACATTAAAACCATGGTCTCACGAAAGTGACCGATAAACATAGGTATATATTGTTACGTGTCCCCCTTGTGTCTTGTGTCTTTCTCTGGATATAACAATATGTATATATATTTTGAGTTAGATGGCAGGAATTGGTAATTTTAGACTTTTATGCACTCATATTCTCAGCTCTTAATTGCTTCTTTCCTTCTAAATTTGCTCCATATAATGTTTGACAAAATGTTCAATTAGAGATCATCAGAACACTTTATCACTTAATTCATATTTCTTTGAAATATTATAGTGTTGTTACATGATAAACGCGCGGTATAATGCCTTTTTCCATTGAATGACAATCCGCGATCCAACTATAAAAATGGTGTCTCATAGTATTGGAAAAGTCTGATTCCTGTCAGGAGCCATATTCCGAAACAGTGAACAGTGTGTTTGAAAGATAACCTTTTTTTTTGCTCCCCATAAATGTGGGCGTCCGCATACAAAGGACTGCTTCGGCACTATTGGAGTTCTGCATGTTTCGGTAAACTTGATCTGATTCTGCACAATGTGATTGCAAAAGAACTTTGATAACGTAAAAAATTACGATACTAAAGATCAAAAAAATTATCTATATAATTAAATTATATACGTGAAGAGACCAACTTGAATATCTCGGACACTAAAATCGACAAAGTGGTCCCTTTCTATAAAGACGGCCACAAATAATATATACTGGATTCATCCACTGGCCTAGGGAATTGGCATAGTAAGTCAAGTTTTAAAGATGTGTCCATCAAATTGCTATCGATAAGCTCCAATTAGATGAATATTGTCTGAAATGCTTACAAGGCTCCAGCCATTTATTTCACTGTATTCTTCTCATCGTTTCATAGTATTATGATTTTCAAACGTATGACATTACCACTATTGCGAATAAAATGCCTTCCATGGTCATACTGGGTTCAGAGCCCTTTGAGAAAAGAAAAAGCTTCTCCTGTTATAACAAAGTGGAACATTAA
>JAPYZM010000795.1:0-35091 GCA_030522845.1 Psyttalia concolor
ACCTTCCCCTCACGACTCCCGGCCGGGAGAGTCACTTTTTCACTTCTCGTAGCCGCTTTTTTTCTCTTTTTATTCTCTTACTCCTGGGGCTTTTTTTTTTCTACACTTTTCTCTCTTTGTCCGACCTCGAGACTATACTTACGCCCAAGGGAACTTTGCAACACCGGCGGTCGGCTTTTACGCACGGGACGCGAGGAGGAAAAGGGAATTATTGATCGTACCAGGCGTTTTTGGGAGTGCAATTTTACGGAAATTTGGTTATCGAGGGTGAGAGGCCGTTTCGGGGGAGTTGCGGAGGTGGAGATGGGCTCCCACTGGGCGAACCAGCGGGAGGGAACGGAAAATTTTATAATGATTGTTGAATTTATCGGCAGGGATCGGCGAATGATTTTGGGAATTTTTTTTGCGGAATTGGGGGGCTAGGGAACACGAGATTTTACTCGCACCGAAAAAAGCGTTTTTTTGAAGGGAAATTATCAAATAAATTGAGATTGTGCAGGGATTTTTAGCCTACTAAGTTTAATAAATTTATCTGGGAAATCGTTAATGTGGGGTAGGTACTGAGGATAAATGGGGATGGGTGTTAATTATGTAGTGAGCTCGCTGACGAGAGGAATATAATTATTTGATTCTCATTAGAGACACGGAAAGCTTCCAGTGGCATTAACCGAGACATTGACGGTATTGTATAATGAATTGCAATGAGTCACCGATATTTAAATAACAAATGGATCAATTGATCATAAATGGCGAGTTTCCCTGGCTTTTGAGGAAAAATCGTTGGATTGTCTGGCCTCAATTGATTTTTTATACATTTCCTCAGCCACAAAAAAAAACGGATTTTTTTTGGCAACAGATTCAGCTGTTGTAGGCGGCACTTGATGTTTTTTTATCTAATAAATTTCGTAAATTTCAGGTTTTCTAATGATAACGTCAAATCATCTCGGAAACGGGTAGTAACAGGAGCTGTTGACTGACTATTTTCGGACGGTATTTTTGCGAGGCACTAAAAAGATGGTTTCCCATTTCGGTCTGTAATTACTCACTTCCAAGATAATCTCCGCATCCAATTAATTGCAATTCAATGGAAAAATTGCGGGCGCAGGTAAACCGGTGATTATTTAAAAAATGATTATTATTAATCCGAAATGTCGAACATGGTTTTGAGGCAATTGAAAGTCCAGGAGAAATAATACTCCCGAGGGTGGTCTGAGAAGAAAATAATTTTTCCAAACCGAATACATTTGGCAAAATTATATTTTTTCCTCAGTTTAATATTTTCCCCTCATTTTCGTACATCGAGAGAATTTTTTTAGTAACAATTACCGATCCCTTTCTCAATTTTATTAATTAATTTCGACGTGCGGGAGTAATTACCCAATCGCATAATAAATTCACAATCTTTCATAAAAATTACGCACGTCTGGAGAATTTTTAGCGAAGGGTAGACAGTTTTTACTGAAGCGGTCCGGTAATTGTCCCCGAGCGGTCAAAACCCCGTCCGATTGTGTAACGGAGCGGTCATTTCTGCTGAATACTTCTCCCCCTGTAGTCACAATTCATCTCGTGTTGATAATTCAATGACCTCGGCCCAGGTAGCCCTAGAAAAAAAATCTAAAAATCCCCTCCGACCCAGGACGTTCAGGATATCAGTCTCTGGTGTTACGAGTGCGTAAATAACGGCTTTTTCGCACGCACGCGTAGCACACCTGGTGATTACCCCCCACCCCCGGAAAACCCATCGCGAAAGAGATATTTTCAAGGGCCAGTCGTGGCATCGATTCTTCCCGGAACCCGCTACCACGCGAAATCTGCAAAATTACAGACCTCCATTTCGAAAACCCTAATAATACCGTTCGCTAGCTGAACTTGTCAGCATTATCGAGCCATCGGGTTGAGTCCCCGTCCGTCCCCCCCCCCCCCCCCTTTAAAATTATCCCGTACCGCATAGAATCCCCTAAAATTTAAGCTCATTCAATTTTTCCATTTCCTTCCATTGAAATTCCAACTTTCCTTCTTTTTCTTCCACTCGTCCGAGGCGTTTACGTAAGACTGAATCATCCGAAACTCGATTCGTCTTCTTTTATTTCCCACAACTTCAGCAACGTAGTCGGCTGAATGGCATTCCCAGATGAGGTAGTAATAAAAAAATAAAATAAAAATGGGGAGAGGAAATATTTTGATAAAAAAAAGAGGAAAATAATTATTGGGAAAGAGTCATCAGTGAATACGTGGAGTGGCTTTGGATCCATCCTCTTCAAGGTGGCACCACTATTCAGTTCTTGATAATAAATCACTGGGAGAGCTCAGGATTTTTTTTTATAATAATAAAACCCAACAACTTTTGCGGTGGAATGAGGGTGACAGGGAGTTGAATGAAATTATCGATTTTTAGGCGGGTTTTGGTACTTCAGAGTAGTCCCTTTATGAATAAACCATCGCAGACACTGTATTCAAAGCCTGGATGGTTCCCTTTAAGCTCAGCCCCGGCCGAAGCTCCAAAAACAGGTCTTGATGGAAGGGACAGAATGTTCTATCGACTCGAAAGATGACGTCCTCTTCAAGCCTTCATTTTTCAATTCCCAAAAAAATTAATCCAATCCCAAAATTAATCCCACCCATCGACGAATTACTCTGCAATAAAAATCATTCAATTTTCTTTCAGCAGGTTCTCCAACGTTTGATAACGATTGAGTAGTTAATCTGTCAACTCTTAGAGAGCTTCTCAGGATCTGCTCAGATTTTTCCTCCTCAAATTAAATGATTTTGGGAAATTGGTTTTTTGTCATCCTCTTTGGACTATTTAATTTCATTTAATCTCATCTGTTGAATTGCAAGAGCTCTAACAAACAAGATCTTTTATTGAATTACAGTATGCGGCACGGAGAAGAGTACGTGGCTGTGCCTGCACTGCGGTGCTGTACACTGTGGGCGTTACGTGGCTGGCCATGCCCTGCAGCATCACGAAAAAAATAATCATCACTGTGTGTGCATTGACTGCGAGAATCTGGCGGTGTTCTGGTGAGTTGAGCAAACAATTAGCCTAGTCCACTGACAGAACTGAAACGCCGAGATCACAGCATCAAATCATTAATTCATATAACAGTTAGACTCCACAATAAATGTAATGATAATTGCAGTGACGAAGGGATCATTAAGACGTTCCCAAGCTCTGCGAGTGACCTCAAAATTCACTAGCTCTTGACGAAAGAATTTCCGAAAATATCGCGAAATTGTTGGGAAGTTTTGGGAAATGTCTCTCGAGAGAATCTGGAAGCAATTGTCGGATGATTACATTAAATTCTCTCGCACAATTACTGTCTTTTTTCGTCCCTAAGTGCACAATTGGAGATTTGTAGGATGGGCTACTTAATTTTGGTAATTTCTCTTGTCAACAGCTACTCCTGCGATGAATACGTAGTTAACGACACGTCAACAGGGCAAATAGAAAAAATCCGGCAGAGTACATTCCGCAAAAGTGAACAGAAAGAGAACGACGAGAGTTGGAGTTCATCAGCGTCACCAGACTTAGACAGTGGTAACGGTGATAATGATGATGCCGATGCACTTTGGAAGACTGAAGTTGTAGTAAGAAATTTAAGACCACGAACTAGAAAAAGATTGCACTCACTGGATGGTACAAGTGGTGATAATCGACCAGTGACAAAGCGACGTACATCAAAAATAACCAAAGAAAAGAAAGTCGTTGGTCTGAGAAATCTTGGTAATACGTGTTTCATGAATGTTGTACTTCAGTCGTTCAATAATATCAGCCATTTCTGTGAATATTTAACGCAAATGCCGAGCTTAGAGGGAATTGCATTTGACGAGCCACCGACTCACAGGGGGAGAATTGTAGCGCCTGGAAGGGCCAAGGAATTAAGTGATGCGTTACTTGCTGAGGAGCTGAGAAAAGTATGTATTCATTAATTTAATCAAGAGAATGATCAATTTGTGATGGGAGAGAATCCATATTAATAGCAATAATAATGAGGGCATCCTCCGAGACAGTCGACTCACGAAATTGTCTCCCTTCCCTCCCCTACTACGAATTGACGAGTATCCTCGATCCTGACGAGTGCAACAGCCCGGCGTGAGCCTTCAAATTGCACTGACTGATAAATCACTTTATTTAATACACCATTTCTCAAAGCACCAGAATAATTTATTAACTACCTGACAAGGAAACCTAAATCCCTTAAAAATTTTATACGCGGAATTTTAAATTTCAAATAATTTTCCAACTGAATTGCTTGAGAAAATTTTGCCGAACGATCTTCAGTGCGCAAACTATTATTATTTATAAAGAACACTCATTTTCGATGAGTAATTGGATTTGGATAAATAAATGAGTGGAATTTAAAGACAGGCGCTGAGGTAAATTCGGATTTTTGAAGAGCAATTTCGGCTGGTTCTAGGGGAAAATTCAATTGCGATTGAGCTGTATTCATTGATTTAACTAATTAAATTTTTTCAGGTACTCCTCAGCCTGAGTTTAGGTGGTTCAAATGGCCAAGCCATATCCCCCGAGTGTCTTTTCCTCGTAATATGGAAAGTGGTGCCACGTTTTAGGGGCTACCAGCAACAGGACGCTCATGAATTTTTGACTTATATGCTTGATAGGCTTCACACCGAACTTCTCCAGCTACTGCCAAGACTGGGTCATGAGCCACTGGGGCTCAGGGGTAAACAGAGCATCGTCACTGCTGTTTTCGGGGGTACGCTATTGAGCGTGGTAAGTAATTAATCATTAAGCATCACCATCAATTGCCACGAGTGGCAAAAAATCCTGATAAATTTCTGTTTCAAAATGATTGAATCCTCAAATAATTTTTCCACTTTACGAAGGTTCACTGCATGAACTGCCGAACAGATTCTAAGACTCACGAGCCATTTCAAGATCTCTCACTGGACATTCCGGACAAACTCCAACGTAGAAATGCTACCAAGGAGCAGGAGGAGGTCTGCAGTCTCACATTCAGTCTGTCACGGTTCTTCAAGGTTGAGGAGTTGGCCGACAGTGAGCTGTACTTCTGCGACAACTGCATGGGCAAGCAGCGCTCCACCAAGAGATTCTGGATACACAGGCTGCCTAACGTTAGTTGTTGGCCACTCATCTACCCAATTCTAAATAAATTCACAAAAAAAACAAACAAAATGCCGGCGCTCTCGATAGTAGAGCGCACGACGTCCCGCACGTCACCATATCATTTTTCTCTTCCAGGTGTTGTGCCTTCACATAAAAAGATTTAGGTGGTGCAATTCCTATCGCTCCAAGGTGGATACACAGGTGGATTTTCCCATGGAGTCACTCGATATGTCCATGTACACTGTTCGAGGCTCAACTGGGGGCAAAATGGGCCCGCAAAATGGACATCTCTATGATCTCGCAGCTGTTATTGTCCATCATGGATCAGGGTACGACGATTTATTTATTTATTATGGGGGAGAGTGGGTCAAGATCGATCGCATTCTCAATAAGTCGAGATCGTTCGAGTGAAATTGAATAATTTTTGCTTTATTTACGGAGAGAATTGTTCGGAAAAACGCCAACCGCCGCCTACAATTCGGTAACTTCAACAAAAATTGCGCACACGCCCAGACAATTTTTAGTGAGGGGTAAAGAAATTTTACTGGCCGGTTGGGGAGTTTTCCTCGTAACCCTCGATAGCTATTAATAAATAGTGAGAAAATTTTACTGCTCCGAGTAATAAATCGCGGCTTTTCAGCGTCGGTAGGAAAAAAAAATGTTCAATTCCATCGCGAACCTGGAGTTATTGATTTTTGAAGTCAAAATTAAAAAAGAGGTGTATGATTAATAATTAAGAAGTGCCACAGTGGCAGAGTCTTCCGGAGAAAGCTGGGTTTCGTTGATTAATTAATAATAAACTAAATTAAGTGAAAAAAAATTTTTTTTTCATTTCCAGAGCTGGCACTGGACATTACACTGCCTTCGCCGTCCACGACGGCCAATGGTTTCACTTCAACGACAGTAGTGTACGTCCAGCGAGCACCGAGTCTGTCGCCAAGTGTAAACCCTACATTCTCTTCTACGTACGACGTGAATTTTCTATTCCTCCGCCATTGTGACATCGTACAATTAAAATCAATGATGACAGTAAAAATGACGGGGAGGAGGAGGAGGATAACGTCGACGATAGCATTGATAACGAAATTGAGAAGAAATGAGACAATTTACAAACAGTATTTCGTCCCTTTGAATTTTCTCACTCAAAAAAAAAAAAATGAGGAACGACGTCCTTTTGAAAATCGTTGATAACGTTTGCATTCGTCGAATTGCCTCTCACCCCCTCGCCCCTCCCCCTCCCGCCCCCCAAATCGTCAGATCTCTTTCTCAATGAATCTAGAGTGCCTCGTTCCGTCGATCACGCATCGTCCATTATCAAGTAATTAATTTTGACTTTTTTATTTTGTTCTGTTTTTCATGAAATATTGTCACGAGTCACTTACCCCTCGTTGAATATGGAATTATCTAGGCAAGGAGTGAATTTCTGGAAAAAATGTCACTGAACATTAATATTGAGAATTTCTTGAGTTGCAAAAGAAAATTAAACAACAGTTTTTAGTAATTGAATATGAGACGTTTGTCTGGGGAGAATTTTAAAAGTTAAAAGATATTGTTCTTTGAGCAGAATGTTCAATCCAAATTTTATTAAAATTCCTTCCTTAGCTCTGTAAATAATTAAGAAAGACAATTTTCCGGTTTTTCAAATGAACTCGAGCATTTAAGTCTCCATATATTTCCATATTCCGCGACGAAATTCCCACTGGGCTCGTTACTAAAATCCCTCTAACTACTCCGTCCTCCTCGCGGACAGACATCTTAGTAAAACAAAAATAAAAATAAGAAATCTATTGTAAAGAAACACCGAGACACCATGGAAGCTTTAGCCAAACAAATTTGCTGATATGACAGGCAAATAATTCAATGAATTAAAGAGAAAGAACCGTCACAAAGGTCTACAATACTTCCCCCTCCTCGTCCTCGCCCCCCAATCGCCTCTTCGACGTTTAGTTTCTCTCGAACTTAGGTAGAACGAGCAAATTCTATATTTTTCTAGCTACCGGAACGTTAATAGTGAAAAAAAAAAGAATGAAATAAGAGTTGCCAATCGTTTTTTAAGTACTAAAAAGACGAAAAAATTAATGGAAAAAAAAGGTAATTCATTGTGATATAGAGAAACGAAGGCATTAAAGGTGTGTTTAAACGTGTAGTCGTAAAAAAAAAAGTTGTATAAATCGAACATATAGTTATTATTATGTATGTGTATAAATATGGATGTGTAATTATTATACGTGAATGCGGACAAAAAAAAATTGAGTGATTAATCTAACGTAAACGCAACCGAATGCATTTTGCTTATTTGCGTAATGATCTTGCGGTGTCACGGTGAATTAAAATCGTTTGATTTATTCATTCTTCATTTCACTTTTTATTATTTTTCACTTCGATAATTATAAAGTTATACATGAGAAGCTCAAACACTTGAGGAATTACCCGCGAATTTCTGGAATCTTGGGAGGGATTGAGCGATAAAAACAATTTCAAGCGATATTATTTTGCGAATATCTTTGGGATAAGTGCTCTGAGGAAAAAAAGTGAGGAGCTCTTTTTTGTGAGGGAGTTCACGAACTGCAGAAGAGTTTTTCTGACATTTTCCCCCAAAATCAGTTGTTCTGAAGATATTCTCAAAAATAGTCGGTATTAATTTTCTTAACTTACCATTCGCCATTCGATAACTCGAATCGATTCCAAAAAATTGCAAAATCGTTTGAGCATCTTGGGCAGGTGTTTAAGGATCATATTCCCATGTCGCCCTCAATCTCTGCGCAATGAACTGAATCTCCTAGACAAGATAAATAAAAAGAAAACTGCGCAAAATGATAATTGCCCAATTGCTTGATCCTCTGATCTGACCCAGAGGCAGTAAAAAAATCAGGCGAAATACCCCTCTCGCCCCTCCCCCGCGTTCCCCGATCAGATAAACTGCGAAAACAATGAAAAATGCTCGACGACTCTTATGTGATTATTTAAAGACTTATTTTTTCTATAACGAAGTAATCTTAACAACTGAAGAAAGAAAGAAAACAATAAAACTAACTATAAGTTGATGACAAGTTAGCCCATGCGAAACAGTTTATTGAGGAGCAAAAAAAATTAACGATAAAAACCCATAAGAAAAAATGACAAAAAGAAAATAATTTCAATTGCCGGACTTTCACTTATAATTAATAGATTAAAAATTCACGAATGAGCTCATAGGTGCGAAAATAGTTAAGTGATAAAGTGTTATCGAGGAGTGCGATTAAAGAATTACAACGGAAAATTATCAGGAAAAAATCGATAGCCATGTATGAAGAAGAGAAGAGACAAATAAATCAACATGGCAAAGCACTTTGTACTTCATTTTCTGCTGATCATCCGAGATCTCTTGTGGAATAAATTACAGGATTTCTGGCAGAACAATTTCTCTACCAAATCATCATCCAGATTGTCCTCGAGATCATCAGACCGAATTCCTGAGCATTTGTTTGGGAGATGTGATTCTCCCGAGTGATTGCGAGTGCTCTTATACGTACCCCTACAATGATCCTGATAAATTAATCGCCTGCTAAATGATCCTGGTTGCTATCTTGGAACAAGCTCTCAACTTGCACATCCTTGACGAAAAATGCAGACGATCAATCCTATGAGCGGTTGGTACCATCGAATGGTAAGTAAGGGCATCCACTTATCATCTTGCTCAAGGTATATCGAGGATTTGGATGGGGAAGATCTCATCTTCAAGGGGCTCAGCATGTTTTTAATGTATAAAGAAGAGAAAAGATAAATAAATCAACATGGCAATCATTTGTTCTTCATTTTCTGCTCATCATCCGAGATCTCTTGGGAAATAAATTACAGAATTTCAGGCAGAAGCATTCCTCGGCCGACTCATCATCCAGATCGTCCTCGAGATCATCGGCTCGAACTCCTGAGCACTTGTTTGGGAAATGTGACTCTCCCGAGTGATGGCAAGTGCTCTTATGTACTCCTGCTAAATGATCCTGACTGCTACCTTGGAACAAGCTCTCGACTTGGGCATCCTTGACGAAAAATACAGAATAACGATCCTGTGAGCGGTTGGTACCATCGAATGGTAAGTAGGACATCCACTTATCGTCTTGCTCGAGGTATGTCGAGGGTTTAGCTTGAGCAGACCTCACCCTCGAGGGACTCAGCATATTTTTGACAGGAGAATTAGGGTAGACACAGGTGCTATCACTCGAGGAACTAAATCTGCAGTTCTTGTTCTCGTAAATCACTTCTGCAGTTGTCACTTGTAGGTCTGACCTTCTAATCGTGTCATCGCTGTTGAGATGAGGATGGTTCTTGCAATGATGCTGCGGAGACAGGGTGGAAGTCTCTGACATCGTGAAGGGAAACCGCTCTTGACTCTTCCTCGGCAGCTCGGACTGACGCGAGTCCTGCAGGCTCGACAGGGATGATCTCATGTTGACCTGAGTTGATGCATTAGAGTGAGAGTTGAAGGGACAAATCGAGGTCTCTGATTTTCTCGAGTGGAGATCTGTCGCTGCATTCGTTGGCTTCAATTCCCAGGGAATTTTTCTTGAGCCCGAGCGATCGTGGTGACGTCTGTCCTTAGCTTTTGGGCTCAGAACTTCTGCTTTGGCGATTCTGAATGTCCTCAATGAGGTCTCCCTCTTATCGTTTCGTTCTCGCTCCAAAGTCAGTTCCTTTTTCCTTGGCAATTGACTCTGATGAGCCCGCGAAGACACGGGAACAGATTTCGCTCGGAATTCTCGTCCCCAGCGGCCATCTTTGTTTGCTTTCAGCGAAATGGTTGACAGGCTCTCCACGAGCTCGTCAATGTCCAAATTTTGTTTATTGTCTCTGTTTTCTTCTCGGGTGGTTGATAATGAGGAAGGATCTGTTGATTGGCAGTTTTGGAGGTTCAGGTGAGGAACAAACGATTTGAATGATCTTCTCTGACTGGGTTCGGGGCTTGTTGAGTAGGACATCGAAGAGGAAGTAAAAAATTCGGTCTTCCTTCGGTTTCTTCTGCTCGAAACGTCGAGGGGCTCCAGCAGGGGTGGGAATTTCCTACCGGTTCTGAACAAATGATTGTCTTCGTCTTCTTGAAAGGAAGAACTCGACTTGTTTGGGGAGGTTATCTTAGGATTCACCAGTCCCGGCTTTGCAGATCTTCTCAACTTATGGATGAAACCTTGGACGTTGGTTGGGGCCTGGACAGGTCCTTCATCGCTTGACGTCCCTCGGAAACTTCTCTCGGGTGCGGATGAGTGCAACCTCGCTCGTCTTCGCGCACGTGCGACGCTTGTTCGCGGGTCAGGGCTTTCGGAAGATTGATGACTCTCTGTTGGGCCTTCCGGCTTCTGGGTAGGATCGGTTTCTTCGTTTTCGTCTATTGGTTTTTGTGATTGTAGGTGGGAGAAAACATCTTTGGAGATACTTCGCGAAGTACAACCTAGAAGTTCGGGTAGGCGAGATGATACTTTACTGAGACGTTTCTTTAGAGAAGTTGGTGAACTGTTATCGGAAGTGTTTTGCGGGGATACTTCTGCTTTTGTCTGAATGCTCCCTCGATTTTTGGGGCTTTGGGCCGTAGATGTCTGGTTCGGCTGATAGTTTGAGTCGATCGAGTGATAGACTTCGTTTATCTCGCTCAGGAGACTGTCACTACTCACTATGATTTTTTTTTTATTAATTGAAGGCAGTATTTCTTTAACGGAGGAAAATAATTTACCATTGCTGTTGCTGTCTGAGGACAGAGGACTCGGAGTTCTCAAATTGTCATTGGTCAATATCAACTGCTCTTCAGTACTCGAACGCCTCTCCATAAACATCAATTGAAAATTAGTTATTCATTAGACGTTTAACCTTAACCATTACTATTCAGTTATTATCGATCTTCAGCTAAATTCAGGGGCTTTGAAATGACGGTCTGCGAGGACCGCTGGAGATGAACCAGCGGGTTGAAATTGAATCAGGAGTGAGGGGATGATAGAAGAAAAGCCACCAGAAATAATACTCATGTGGACAAACGACGTCTCCGATTTTTCGCCAAGTCGGTTTCTTTTAAGCATTTCCAGGTGAGATAAAAAAATTTTTTTTATGCCAGTCAAATTTCTGATAATTTTTTTAGAATGTTAATTAATTTTAATTGAACCCTTTTAATCTTATGTGACTAATAACTGCAGGATTAATATTTATTACTCGCGTAATGAAGCGAATTCTTCTCGTTTTTTTAACCTAAAATCTTCATTAATCGATAAAAGTGAACTAATCGATTAATCGCATCTCGCACCTTCGAGAGTCGAGGCTCGAGGCACGTTCGAGTGTTCATTCGAGTGTTCATTCGAGGGCTGAGTCGAGATACTCAACGAGTCTCCCTTACTTAACAGATCCATTAACAAACTAAAAAATTGAAAATTACCACCGGCCGATAAAGTCGATTACCTCGGCAATCGGTCGGTAACAGTCCGAGATGTCTTTTATTTTCTCCACTCGTCGCGAGATGTCAGCCCCCTCCCATTCTCACCCCGATTGAGCCCGGGCTCCGAATGAATCTTTTACCCACCCGAAAACATCATTTACTCGAAGTTCTCCGAATCCTCCCTATGCCGTGGTTTCATCCGGTAATTTCCCCAACGACAAAGGCCGCGAGATGGTTTCAGAGTAAGAGCAAAGGAGAAATTAGGTAACAATCGTACATGGCAATAGGGGGCCGAGGAAGAGGGACCGTATAAACTTGAAGAGGTAGGGGATGAGAGACAAGAAGAGCTTACCTACGCGAGAAGGCGGTGCATTTTCGGGGTAAGTTCGCAGAGGCAAGTTGTGTAACAAACTTTGCTTGGGATTGGTAGCCCGAGGGATGTAAGAAACTCAGGGGAAGTGGGTGGCTGAACCGGGGGGAGGGGTGAGGTATACGGGAGTGAGAGAATAAAGAGGTCTGGCTCCGAGGAAAGTTGGAGATAAAGGTAAAGGAGGAACGAGATGAAATAATGGGAGAGGCTGTAAAAGAGAGACGACTGGAGTGCGAGGAGAACGATGGGGTAACTGTAGGGAAGAGATTCAGTTAGGATTCTATCCGTCCTGCATCAACTCTCTTATAGCTATCCAACGTGATACATATACCTTCCAATAGTCTCTCCGCTGGGAGGAGGCTTCACGAGTTTACTCGGCGGTTGCAAAAAAAAAAAAAACTGGCAAACTATTTTTCTGGTATCGTCAAATGCAGGCAATTCTCGTTGAATTTTTCTGTATTTTTTTGAGAGCCGTCAAATAATTTCTGCCACTTCCATCAACACTTCAATATTGTCTAGCTACAATCGTAATCTGTAAAACCTTCTAAATATTCCGAAAGCTGTAATGAAATAGAGGCGGAAAGAAAGGAGTGATGGAGCGAGGAGGGAAGACGAAAAAGGAAACTTGGGAAAGAGGAAGGCATCAACTGCAGTGAAATGCCAAATTCCAAAAAAAAGAAAACTCAATGGGGCTGAATAATAATTTAGTGGAACTTAAATAAACAAAGATCTATTATTAATGTGTTGCGTTCTGTTGAGTATTGATAAGAAAAAGTTTACGAAGGAGTTGGGCGTTTTTGGTAAGGCCCGTGTGGATGTTAAACAAAGAAAAACCATTTGTAACGTCAAAGGAAATAAATTCTCCTCTACTCAATTCCGAAAGCTGGGTAATTGTCACCTTCATCGCTCAATCCCCAGAGACCCTTTCTGAATATTCCAGTGCAATTTAATAACGACGAAATAGCCCTTCATTACCGACAATCACGACCTATTACTTTATAACCTTTCCTCAATCGCTTGAGTGCCTCAGTACTTTCTCCAGTACCTCGGGCCTAATCCGGGACATTCCCAATACCTCCAACTTTCCACGAGCTGCTTGAAGAGCCATCCGTTAGCTACTGGCCAATTGCCTATCGTGGGCCTTCCCCTTCCTCTGTCTTCAAACTCTACTATCGACCCTTCGAGTGCCTCCGCTCGTTACTCTTAGACTTAGATAATTCTTAATTCCGATATTGATGACAATAGTCTTCAAGATTTCCCAGACAGTACAGCCATACCTGTATTCAGTCTTGTAAATAAAGATTTTGAGTTAGAGTTGTAGACCTTTAAACTATTTAAACTGGAGTCCAACTCTAAGAGGACATCTAGATTTCGTTGATAAATTGTCGACGGACTTATTCGTGGCTAAATCGATTTAAAAAATATTTTCTCATGAAAAACCAAACAATCTCCAAATATTTGACTCTATAATTACCCCTCACATTGGCTCACTCCGCCGACAACGAAAATTCAAATTGCCTCGATATTACACCAAAACCCGCATACACCCGATAACAATCGTTGAAAAATTCTGGAGTCATTGGACACATGGCGTGACGCCTCAGCCGGCCTTCGCAAAACCTCCCACAGGCGGAAGCATCTACCGTACCCCACAGCATTCACCTTATTTTTCTTTCCCTACTAATATATAGTCGTCGTGCGAACGTCAAACAAACAACCGGCAATTAAATGCAAATACAGCTAATGCGTTCTGACCCAATAGATGCAAGTCACTCCGGCTCGTTATATTGTAGTGTTTTTTTTTTGTGCGCCCTTAGGCGACTTAATCCCATATCTTTGTATTAAGAAAGGAGAGACTCAATTGAATTGTCATTGCAGCTTTATCTTGAAAATTAACGGGAGATAATGAGGCGGGAGAATTGAATTATGAATTCCCCAGGTCTAACTCGAAATTTTTCGCAAATTGCGCGGACGTGGGCATTTTTTTTTAATTTAAATGATATATTCGGATAGCTCAGATGGAAGAGAATCCGACTGGTAATCGGGAGCGCCCGGGTTCGACTCCCGGTCCGAGAAATCGGAAATCTTCAAGAATCCTAACAACCTCGACAGGGACAGAGGATACCAGGTGAAGTCTATTCGGAAAGCCGTCCTCCCGGTTTTTTAATTGACCAGCTGATCAATTAAAAGCGATGACTGACTGCCCCCCCCCCCGCCCTGCTGCCCCCGGGGGAGGGGAAGGGTATCTAAGGACTACCCCGATTGATTAAAGCTCAGAATCAGAGCTTGTAGCCCAGAAGATGTAAACTACAATGTTGGCGAGACGTCGGCGCAATGCTGAAACCAAACGCGGCATCCATCCGGAAGCCAACAATGCCAGTACACGAACGATAAAACAAAATTCTGATTTTTAAGACAAGTTTTCCCCGCTTATTAATTTACTTGTCTCTCCGTGTGTCGGGAAACTCTCGTGGTATTACAAGTGAAAAATTTCTCTCCGCGTATCAGAAAATTTTTCTCTCTTTGGATCTATTGAATGGACGAGGCGCATGTGGTCTTCCTTTTCACCGGATCTTGTATACCTGTCGACAGACTATCTCATTGAATCTTCGGCTTCCCAGTCGCTCCCCCATGAGACTGCGTGATTCGTCGCTTTGGTAACACGAGAGAACGAGAGAGAGAGAGAGGACGGGATATGGCGGATTGATGTGCCGCAAATGCGCGCGCTTTTGCATCATCCCCCAACGGTATTATCGGTATTATTCGTTGTAAACCTCTCAGAGGAACGAATAGGCCTGATAACTCGGGGATTACTTGTACAAAATTCGTTGACTCCGCGGGCAAATTCGGCGCTTGCGTCTTATTTTAGGAGTGAGGGGAGGGATTTGCGCCGAGTTTTGGGTGCATGTGGATGAGGACGCGGGGGATGAAGATCTGAGAAAGGGTGGGAGGTATAAATGGGGGTAAGAAGCCGTCCTATAGTCTCTCTGGGGAGCCCCGAGGGGAGGCGAAACGTTTACCGAAGCTTTCGCGATGGGAATGAAATCAGAACGTCAGTCCTTTCCGGTATATCTGAGAGTCTTCTTTGAGGGGTTTTTCGGCTTTTCGGGAATTATCGGCACCCGTTTAGATTCTTCGGGGATCGATACGGAGATTGTATGGGCTCCTCTCAGAGCCCGACGGGTTTGAATTCCTAATTCATTAATTACTGTCAATGCAACAATTTTTGATAGCATTCGCGAGGCGCCGAGAAGTCGCTCAAATAAAAATAAAAATCGATTTTCCAAAATTGGCAATCCTGTTTTTCCGCATAAATAAATATCCATACATTCATGCAATATTCTAGCTAATTATATTTTTAAATACTCACCCCCGGTTGAATTGACGAAATTAGTTTCGGAGGTCGTTCGAAGAAGGCGATTCCCAAATACGCACTTGGCCGATCCACTGCCGCGTACCCAAATAATGTAATCATTTTTTCTCAGCTCACCCTCTTCATTAGTCGCCGTGGGAACTCAGGTGACTATCATCACCGGAAAATCACGTCATGGATACGTCGAGATAACATCCTTAGCTCGACACGTGTAGCCTGAACAGAAAGAAGATATCTCAATTAATATTTTTACATTGTAAGTACGAATTTGCCTCGGGAATTCGTCGCGCGCGTGTTATCAATGAGCATTCTACAGCGTCTGTTGGTCCAGTAAATACGACCTGACGTTTTGAGTCAACTGTATCTCAACCGAAGTAACTCAACTAAAATGTGACGACCCCCCCGGTGCCCCTCCCACGTATCGAGGATCTTTGAGGACTGCTGGGGAGGGGGGGGGGGGACTGCCGGGACCACCCCAACAGTTCACACGAATATACACGTATGTATTGCCCCGGCTATGGGTGAACCGACTGTGAACAATGCGATCACTCGGGCACGAGTATTTAATTGTATCCGGTTCGCTCTCCTTCGTCCTCCGGTTGCGTTTATTGGGGTGGACCTCCCCCTACCCCCGGCACCCTCTTTGTCCTCGTTATGGAGTTCCTGAGGAAGATGGATTCCCTGATGGTTACTAAGATGTCTTCCCTGCGACTTATTTTGTCGTTCATGAAGTGAGCGGTTTTTGAATGGGCGAGAGGCCCCGAATACCCGGGGAAATGAAATTTCTCTGTATTTGGGGGTGACCCGACTCTTCTCACATTATTTCCATGCAATAATTTATTTTTAATAATTTCTGCCTCAGGAAATCCCTCTGACGTAAAATTCAATTTTTTTTTTCAGTGAAAATTTCCTGTAAATTTTATTATTTATTTTATTTATTTATTCATTTATTTATTTATTTATTTATTTATTTTATACATTCGATGGTTTCCCGTGACGTCACAGAAAATTGGAACGCCATATAAATTCTCTTCTTCGGTGTTGGTCCTGGGGATTTTGTCGAATGGTTTTTTTTTGTTATGGGAAATTTGTCGTGTTTTTTTTTCCTGCGAATTTTGACGAGGGAAATAAGGCGGAGAATTATTTTAGGAATGTACAATTAAAAAAAGACTGGCTCTAACTACCAACAGAGAATTAAATTATAAATAATCCTCCGCCCCTTAAAGTTAAAAAAAAATGCAAAAAGGGAGACTTTAAACGGCAGAATTAATTTGTCAATTTGAATTTTGTAAAAAAATGTTTAGATCAATTAAAAAATACTGAAAATTGGCGGATTTGTTGGACAATAGAATAATTAGTTGACGAGGGATTTAACCGCATTTGCAAATAAAATTAAAAACGAAGATCCACGCGTAGATTGCACTTATCGAACCTTAAAAGTTACGACCGAAGAGGAAAAAAAATCAGAAATTAATCGCATAAAATTACTGAGTATACAGAGTTGATGGATCCCACCTCGTGCACGTATTTTCGTACCCAGAGTATACGTGTAATGTATTTTAAAAGCATTGCCTTTTCGAGGGCAGCGTCAAAAGCCGATGTAAAATATGATCAAATAAAGCGACGCAGGGAATTAGATTTGGCAGGCTCTTTCCCTGCCTCCGACGTCTCTCTCTCTCTCTCTCTCTCTATACACCGGGTGCGCACACCCTCTTGTAACTCTCGTGTGTACTCGAATGAAATTGTGTCAAAATGTTCAGCCATCCAGTCTGACGTAAATAAGTAGAATAATATCAGGAGTGAGGGAAATTATTTCACTCCCTGATTTGAATTTCGGAAATTATCCCCGGGTACAGTCGTCTAGGATACCATTGTTATCGGCCTGAGAAATATTTATTTATTTATTTTCGGGGCGCAAATAAATAATACGAAATTTAATTTACTTATGAGAGTCACAACGTGACCATTGTTTATATTAATTTGCTCTAAAATATTCAACACATTTTTTTTAATACCGGCTCTTAAAAATATACAATATTTTTTTTTATGTAATTTTAATTTTTTAAAATATTCAATATTTCTAAAAATCGGTAAAAATATTGTATACTTTTAAAATATTGTTTGTACTGTCTAAATCACTTTGGCCACTGCCCAATCGGCTGGTTGTACGGTTGCGCTTTTTGTAGCACTGTTGGATAATTATTTATAACTTTTAATTAATCTAGCAACTGAAAATTGCTAAAACTCAGAAAAATATGGAAATTAAGAAATAAATTTGCGAGCCAAATGGCCCCTAATCGGCCACATGTTTATAAAAAAATATTGAAAATACATAAATATTTGTCAAGCCTAGATTTTAAGTTATGTAAATATATAAATAATGTTATTATTGAATAAAAACTCATGAAAAATAACAGTTCGTGCCGAAGTAGCTACAAAACCAAAATAACCGGAGCAATAAAAAATAATAATAATAAAAAAAAATGAAAGATGATAATTTGGCGAAAATTGTGAAGAAAAAAGGGAATTTGAGGGGCTAAAAAAATTCTGATCCCAATTTAAAAAATTGAAGAAGAATTGAATTATTGATGACAAAAACGAAATTTTAAGGGGATATTTTGAACCCGAAAAAAATCAGTGAAACCAGTAAATAAATTTTTATCATAATTTCGTTCATTGCCATTGAGATCTTAACTTTGAATTACTTTTTTTTCCAAACGAAGAAGTGTTACTCTTGCGTTACATAAAATCACAATTATACAGAGCGTTTATTCTCCTGATGGGTGAAATATTCGGCTAATAAATGCGCAGAGCACGACAGTCGAGAGAGAGAGAGAGGGGGGGAAGGAGAGGGAAAGAGGAAAGCCGAGTGGATATGAAAAGCGTCAGGTATAGATGGAGGGCGGGAGGGGGTGGTTGATGTAATTTTTGCCCGTTTGATGTTGTTAATAGAATCAAGCGTGTACCAAGTAGGCGCCACTCAATTTGCCAGGGTGCGACTAATGGCTGACAGAGTACAGAGATACCATAGTCACTCTATCTACGCTTGTATCAAGCGGGGTAGAACAGTGTACTATAGTTGATATTGCACACTGGCCTGAGAGGTTTGGAGACTACGATGTAGAAATTTTTTTTTTAACTCGCACTTTTCTCGCGGACAGGGGAACTTTGAGGCCCGGAGAAGGTGGATATTAGATTAGTCTTTGCAAACCTGGCCATCACCATTTTCTTGCTTCAGGGGGGGGGGGGATGTTCTGGGGGAAAACGCTTGGGTAATGAAATCAAAGTGGACTATTATATATTTATTAAATGCTTTGCGAAAGAAATCTGATATTCCGGTTTTACTTGGCTCATCAATCTCAACAAAATTCTCGCTATGTTCCTTAATTTTGGAAATTTTTTTGGGCAGTTGGCGAAGACTTGAGCTCACTGAGAGAAAAAATAAATACTTTTAGCAAAGTTCGCTCATCTGTTGGAGGACAATATTTTAAAAATCATTAGAGGCAAAAAAAAAATTTTAAATCATTAAATAAAAATCATTAGAAGCAAGCAAATATTTAATTAGACAAGATTGATATATAATTTATAGAAATAAATCAGAACAAACTAATACTTCTCATCAAAAAGTTTACTCTCTTTTTTTTTGTTTCAATTGTTCTGCTTCGAATTAAAAATTTAACTGTTAATTAATTTAGACCTCGGAACAATTCCATTTTTTGTTATATTCGACCAGTTGGACAATAGTCAATAACAAAAAAAATCAGGTTAATTATCCAATAAAGGCTCGCTGAGGAGAGAGGAAGACTCCTCTCTCCGATTTGTGTCGAGTTGTCTTGCCCCCTCTCCCCCCTCTCAATCTTGGAAGTGGGAGAGAACGAGTGGGGGACATCTATGATTCATTAAAAAAAGCCCGAGATTTTTTCGTTTCGTTTAATCCCTCTCATTAACATCGAAAAATCACTCCCAAATATTTTTAATTTCTTCAACAACCTCAAGTCTCTTCCCACGAGCCTCCCCAGTTTGCGCATTATCCAAAACCCTCTATATTCCCATTAATGCTGCTTTCATTATCCCGCCATTCTTCTCAGCAAATCGGCTGGAATGATATCTACCCCATTCCCTTTCCATCATTCGTGTCAGTCGAGTAAGTGTATTTAGTCGTCGTTTCTCTGAAAACGCGACAGTAAATGTTTGATATTACCGAACGCCATTGCTCACTTACCATCTCACTTCTGTGGCCCCTCTACTCTTTGGTATATACCTAACGTTCCTGTGTGCGCCTAGAAATGCGTTTTCACGCCAATTTGTCTCACCGGAAGCTTTCACGAGTCTTTACTCCTGGCATCACCCTCCCCCGCCACTCTTCAACTATACATACCACACTCTACATCAGTTGTCGGTTGGCATCTGTGTTGAGTTATCCAGGTTGGAAACGTGGGGAATTCTAGACAAGTTTTCGCACGTGTATCTGCGGCCAACCCTCATCCACCGAATGAGTTTATGCATCGTGTCTATGTATTAATGCTGTAGGTGCATCCATTGTTAATGCGAGACTAATGCAATTACGACAAGTCTAACCTCGTACTAATGGGGTGTAATGAAATTTTAAGGCGCTAGGCCACTCGAGAAACTTCAAAAAGTAAACTAAAAAATTGCAGTCAATTTTTTAAATTAATGTAGAAAGAGTTAAGGCAATTCGTTAATTAAAAAAAAATCGTTCAAGTTATTTTTGTTTAAATTAATTAAATTGAGAATTTCGTTCTCCAGAGACTAAAATTAATTTTTCCCAACAGTAATTTTTAAATAATTCGGTTCTAATCACTCTTGATGAACCAAGTGTACTCAAGTTTTATGAAATGGACACTCGAGTCAATTCTGGAATTATTTGGGCCACTATAGAATTTTTGGAAAATTGTAGAAGTAGAAGACTCTGGGAATTTCATTTTTTCGAAGTTGGGGAATTAATTTTCCTGACCAGGAAAAGCAGATATTTCTTAATAAGAGAAGTTGAATATCATTGGGAATTTTTTCCAAACACTAGAATTAATTTTCAGTCCCGGTGGGAGCAAAGATTTCCCTCCCTTTACTCCTACACCAGATAAAAAAATCGGGTTCTAAGGACGGAAGGGGCAATGAAAGACCCTTACCCACGGGCTTATCAACCTCGCCTTCAGCTCGGCTGATAGTTCTGCCCGTGGGCGAGAGTCCTTTATTTTACCTGCCTAGGTCTAAAATATTCTATTTCGTCCCCGCAGCGAAGACGATAGTTCTGACGTTAGTCCTACGCCGGATAAAAAAATCGGGTTCTAAGCAATGAATGTAAAATAAAATTCCCTACCTCCCGAGGTTAGAAAAATAGAATTTCTTCACGCTGTGACGAAAAGTCCACTTTCCGGCGCACTAGGAGAAAAAATTTTCTTCGTAACACGCGCAAAAAATGTTTTTTCTGCCTACATGAACCGAAAGTGAGTATTCTAGCCTCGCTTCCCTCGGTTGGAAACGCTCACTTTCGTCCATATCGGCAAAAAAAAACCGTATTCAACCCTCGGGAGGAAAATCAGGCATTCCACGCGAGCTTACAACCCTCACCTTTGGCTCGGGTTGTAATCTACACGTGAGGACGATTTGTCTACTTTTCCCCCCTAGGTGAGAAATATAATATTTTGCCCCTGGGATTATATCACTCGCCTTCAAATCATAAAATAACCCTCGCCCTCACCAAAACCCAATTTTTACACTCGTCACGAAATGTACTATTTCCCAACAGCAGTTCCAAAATCATTCAGTTCCAGTCCCTCCGCTCTATCCAACTCTCCTCAAATTCCGTAAAGCACACACTCGAATCAACTCCCCAACTTGTTCATGGCTTCTTCACAGTCACAATTCCTCATTCGCAAAAGACGAACTCATCGACGAAACTTTGTAATGATACATCAAGCTGTTTTCTTTATTGACTTTGAGTTGTCTTTTTACTTCTTAGAAGTTGGTATTTTCTTAAGATTTTTTGTTTTCTCGTCGTAATGCCACAGGTTGAATATGTTTCGTAGAATCATTCTTGACCATTGAAACACACCCTGGAACGAGAGCCACTCGACGTCACTCAAACTGGAAACTTGTGCGAAGGATGATTCAAGCGGAATCTGATACACAAAAGGGTATAGGTATTTCTTTGGGACACGAGTGGCGGTCGACTGATGGGTCTTTCAGAAAATATACAAATATAATCATCCATTGTTTTTCATTCTCTCAGGATCCGAATAAGGTTATAGAGATACCAACGAGCGGTAGGAGACACTCGAGTGAATTGCCAAGACTCTTCAAATATTTGACTATAATTTCCGGAAGACGTCGGGCCGTTCATTTCCGGAGCTCGAGGGGCGCCCCCCAGACAATAAATAAATAATTTCGTTAAAAACCATAATCAAAGCTCAATGATTATGCTATTTTTTTCAATGTTAAAATCAAAAAGTCTCTAATCCCCGATTTTCATTATTTTCATTTTCATTCAAAGAAAAAGATTTAGTTTCATAAGGTCGGCTTTTGGCTTCGTCAAAAGCTGAGGCACAGTATCGTAGGCAACTGTATATAATAACGAGAAGAAACCCAACGCAGTATATTTCCCCGGGGCCCGCAGAGCTTAGCCACCCTCGCCGCCCTCCCGCCGCCGCCCATCATCCGCCGTTACATATAACGCTATCAGACTCAATTCACAGTGTGCCTCCAACCCTGGCGCAACCCAGCACAAGATCATATCGGAGCAGATAATTGGTCGACAATCCTCTCTACTGAAACCTTCGCTTTTTTTTTCCATTCCCGTTTTCAACTACTGCAGGATCCCCGGGTTTTGGGTGGGAGGAAGGAAGGGAGGCCTGGAGGACCGACTCTACCCGGCATTAAGGGATTGTTTTAATTAAAAGCAACTCGCTGAGCTTTTTTCCACTTTCGTATTCCCTCTCGGTCATCGGCAAAAAATTTAATCCGAAAATGGCCTATATTTGAGCGAATGTGTTGGAGATTTGGGAATTGATATCGAGCGATCTGAAAATGATCAATTTCATTTAAATTTGTGGGAACGATCTGCATGGAAGGAGGACGGATAATTAGTTCGTTGGGTACGACGGTAAACAGGTGAGACAGAGCCTCTAATTTTTTGTTGAATTTCTGTTTGAATTAATGTGAGGGGAAAAATTAATTTATATCTCTCTCGGCACTTACGACTGGAGATGAACATTTTTATGGATGAAGATTGTGGGAAGTATGAGGCATGATGATTGGGCCTAGTTTTTCCCCTTGTCATTTAATTACCTCACCCAATGAAATCGTCAAGGGCGGATGTATCTTTCGAACGCATAAAATAAAGAAAAGTTATTTCTACTTTACCGGTTTAATTATTAACCTGCCTCATTTCCAATATTTTTTAAATGATCCTCCACCTTGACTAGCTGGCCGTGGAGGTTTTAAGCCCTCCTAAATAATGTATTAAATTTTTTTAAGCGAAATTTCGAGAACTGTCTACTTGTAGGTTAATTGCAATGGGAGTACTTGAAAAAAACGGGATTGTTAGTTAATAAGTATCGAGTTGAGATTGTTCAACTTTTTTTGATGCCAGCCCGATCGCGGGCTACCGCCCGCTGTATTACGGAGGAACTGAGCGCATGTCGAATTAAAATTTTGACAGGTTAGTGAAACAGACGACATGACAGTCAGCGGCGCAGTGTCGTCAGTGTCAACCAATAAGGAATCGTGGCTTCAACATTTCGAGAATTTCGAGATAATCGATTGGTCAAGCGTGTCCGTTTTAAAATAGGAAATAAATCACTCCCACTATCTTCTGTAGTCCACGCAGTCCCGTAGGCCCAGGGAAAAATTAAATCGAAGGTATTGACGTCAATGACATACCGCGCCGTCATGAGCGCGGTAAGTGATGATTACCAGGACGGATGAGTAATCGTCACTCATTGACGATTGACACGTCCCAGAGGATTCTACTTCCCTCCCAGCTTGCGTTTGGAACCCTAGCTTTTCGCTCTTTTCACTGATAATTTTTACTGAATATTTTTCCACATGCATCGGCAGCATTCGTACCGTCCCAAATAATCCGCCAAATGTTTGTCCAAAAAATCACGCTGGTCACGTACCAATTGGGAGCGTCAGTGATCAACGGGCGCATTAAATTCAAAGAAAAAGCACATTACGATCCAACGAAAGAGGCGTCAATCACCATCAACATCATCATGATCGCGGCAAGCGATGATTACAGAGCCGTTGGCCATCGCAAAGTCACTATACGAAAGGAGTAAGAGTCATACCCCTACCCAAAAAAGGATCTTTTTCCATCGCTTCACCGAGTCTATAGTCTCAAACACCTTTCGTATACACATACACTTCATCGTGATAGCGATCAGCGTGCGGCACAGTGAAAGGCCATTGGGGAAACACAAGGAGACGAGAAGAAAAGGTGAGAAGGCGGTAGGGGGGAGGAGGAGAAGGATGTGATCGTGCTTGGTTATATACTGTAGAAAAAAAAAAATGAAAAATATTCTCGCCTCTCAATCGCCGTCTCTGTCGAATGGTAAAGCGGGGCAGGATAAATAAACGCGGCGGTCCAAGCCTCTCATCTTGGACACCTCTATTTTCATCCCCCCAACCCCCTTCGGCCCTCCCTCACTCTCTCGCTCTCTCCTCCGACGCCGACATGATGCTGAGTCATCCAATGGGACTGACGCTTCTTTACTCGCGCCCTCTAAAGTGGGCAGATAACAATACCCGGAGTTCTTTCGTCAATGCATCGTGATTCACGGATAATTTATCTCATTAAATTGAAATCATCTTTTTTGTATGTGTGTGTGTGTTTTTTTTTAATGGTAAATGATGATGTGAAAAGCGGTATTTAATGAGCGGGAATTTTTGTCTAATGAGACTCTCTCAATGGTCGAAAACAGATGTAAACAGTTGATGTGAGTTTTTTTTAATCTTTGGGCCGACATGCCGAAGTATCAAAGGGGGACGCTTTCCATTTTGCCGATTTTCATAGGAGTCGGCACTCTTTTGGGGATATCTCAAAAACTATGGGTCCTATCGCCACGGGGCTTGCGCCATTCGAAAGCTGAGCTCATTTCTCATCGATATAGGGTATTTCCAAATTTTTGAAATGATTTTTGGAGCGGATTTTACATTTTTCCTGAAAATTGAAAAATTACCAAAAACGGGGTTGAAAATACATTTTGGAAACTTGCTAATAGCCTATATCGGTGGGAAATGAGCTCAGCTTTCGAATGGAACAAACCCCGAGGCGATTGGATCAATAGTTTTTGAGATATCGCCGAAAATGTGTTCAGCCAGCCAAAAATGGCTGAAATCGAAGGGCCCGAGCGGTCAAAAATTCAAAAGTCCAAAAAATCCCCAAAATCGAAATGTCAGAGGCTATATCAATCGGAAATTTCCTCAGCTTTACAAATCCGTTCGAATTTTGGAGCTAGGCCTCATAGTTTTCGAGATATGGCCACTTTTCTGACAAAAAATTCAAAAAAGGGGCCTAAAAGTCGCTTAAGGGCTGGAAATATCCTGGAAGTGACGCCAAAAGGGCCCAAAAACGAAAGTGGAAACCCCTAGAACCCCCTCGGCCTTCAAAAATGCTCAAAAACGACGATAAGGTGTGGAAAAATCGAAAAAACAAATCGGCCAAAAAGGGCCAAAAACGGCCAAAGAGGACTGCCCAGGGCTCATCTTCTTTCAAAAATATCGAGATTCCGACATCCCCGGTCGGCCAGCTGGCCTGCCAGTCGCCTATCTGGCCCGAAAGGCTGAAATGCCAAAAAATCAAAGGGGGCCCCCTTTCAATTTTGTCGATTTTCATCGAAGTCGGCCCTTTTTTAACGATATCTCAAAAACTATTGCTTCTATCGCCCCGGGGTTTGTTTCATTCGAAAGCTGAGCTCATTTCCCGTCGATATGGGCCATTGGTAAATTTTTTAACTGATTTTTTCACCCCTTTTTTGGTAATTTTCGAAATTTGAGAAAAACTGTAAAAACGGGGCGAAAAGTCCGTTTAAAAATTTGGAAATGGCCTATATCGATAGGGAATGAGCTCAGCTTTCGAATGGAACAACCCCCGGAGCGATAGGACGCATAGTTTTTGAGATATCGCCGAAACTGTGCTCAGCCAGTCGTAAATCGCTGAAATCAGACCCCCAGGGGTTCAAAAATAGAAAATCCAAAAAACTAGCTCCGAAGCTACCCCCTCAAAAAAATCCAATAGATACTCATCTTAATTACATTCTCACTCAATTAGTCTACAGAAAGTATTTCCCACCCGTCCTCCCCCTCTTCTTATCAGAACTGGAAATTCACAATTTTTGATTTGGAAAGTTGAAATGCCTCACGATACGTCCAAGTTCTCTCGATTTTTTAAAAATGTTCCTATTTCCTGATTTTGTTCTCTTTTCTTAAGTGCACGGACACAACCAAACAAACGATAATTGCACGCCAGGTGTACCGAGAAAAGCGAGTGTCAGCGTATTTGTCTCTCAATGCACTAAAAAAAAAAACATAAAAATAAAGATAACACGTGAGCTTTTGACAGGCGTAAATCTCGAGATGAGGAGCGACTTGAGCCCTTTTTTCGTCGACATTCGGCCCCGGGACACCTGTCATTGCGGGGAGTCCAGTTGTTGGTTTTTGTTGGTGTGTATTGGAAAAGTTTTACCCCAGTTGGACGAGATACTTGTAATGCTGGGAAACAACCAAAGGTCACGCGGCGGTACCTGCCAGCTTTGACAGACGTGGTTAGGGTGGATACGAAGTAAGTGTTTCCCACTTTTTCATGGCAAAACGTCGTCCCCCTACCTGCGAGTATTTCGCACTTTAGCCTCGTCGCGACGTCAGAAAAATCGTAAATCGCGTAATCGGCTTTCCATTGATGGAACTGGAGGAAGCAATCGGTGAATACCGAGGAGAAGGACCTGCTAAACAAACAATTCCCACAGAGGACAATAAGATGCTAGTGCTTATCGTGGCTCGATCTCGCTCTGGCTTTGGACTAATTTCCCAAAGCCCATGTAATCCCCTCATTCTTCTGGCTGACCTGAATCTGTCGCAAATTGGAGCACTTCGGTAAACGTCTCCAGAGAAGACAACAGAAAATGGGGAGAGATGAGATTTGGATTATCAGTCAATTATTTTTAAAAATCGGGGATTGAATCGAGACTTCCCATGCTTCATTGGAAATTAAATAGCGGCGAGGAAGTGGGTAATTCAATTTCATCGAAGAAGTTAAGTCGAATGAAGCTATGAGGAAGTTTAATCCGTTTCCCGAAAGTCAATCTTTCCTCTTCATGAAAATTCAAAAAAGGTCTCTTCACAATTTTTTTTGAATACATTCCCCACGTAATTCTATTATTTATTCAATTTTTAATGAATTTTGCATAAAAAAGATCGAGTCTAGGACTCATGTTTGGGCTTTTACAATTCAATTAGAACAAAAATTTCAAGTGAAGGACCAGAGGTCCGGGTGTACCCCCTGCCGGACGTTATCTAGATCGCTTTGTTTTGAATTGTTTATCTCCAAAGGCGTCTATTTGGACACCCAATTTTTCTGATAAGTAAATCCTCAAGATTTGTAAATATGTAATTAAAAAAGAAATCAGAGAAAATTGAAAATATTTTCAAAGAGCGTTTTTGAGAAATAAGTGAGTGGAGCTTCCTCAGGCCTTCCTCTAGCTTCCTTCAGGCTTGTCACTGTAGTCTCTTGAATCCGTTTGATATGCCGTTACCGTCCTTTCAATAATTTCCGTCCAGCGTCATCAATAATCACCGATAAATGATAGCTTCGTACAACCGGTTTAGATATAAATTATACATAAGACATTAATCAACCAACGACCCCGAAGATTTCAAAATAATTATCAAAACGTCGCCAGCTGATAATTAAACAAATATTATTTTAATTCTCTCCCACCCCTCGGTAACCTCTGCCCAACAATACCTCCGGAGATGAACCAGAACCTGAATCAAAATCGGCCCTTAAAAAAATCTCAGATCGAAGTCTCCAAAAATTTTCTGGCAATCCCTTCAAATTCTCAATCAACCCTCACAAAATACTATATTCTATATTTCTCAACGCGACCGTATAAATTCCTCCCCACCGCCTGTCCAACGCTCCAATTCCCCCGTGAAAATCCCAGCCTCTCGATCCCCCCCCCCAATAAATCCATCCTCTCGACGTCAAAGATCATGATCACCTCCTCAACCCCCCGGCCGATAGTCTCAAAAATAATAAACCACGAGTGGACATTAGAGTTGTGCGGTGGCGGTTGACGCCGACGGTATCATTTCTCCGGCGTTAAGGCCAGTGTTCCGGCTCTCACTCACCGACGACAATGGACCAATGGCTGAGCCGATAATGAGCGGCCATTGTCGCTTCGGGATCCTTCACACACGCGAGAGCCACACATTGACCATGGAAAAGGGATTTACTCGGGTGGGTGGAGGGGTGGGGGGCGGACGAGGGGGGATTGGGTGGGTGATCAGAATCGCGCACGACCACAGGTCCAGCCGTCATTAGGGGTAATCGGGGCGCAATGGAATACCCGTACGCGCTTTCACCTACACATTTGTATCCCGTATACCCAGTGTCATCCTCGTCGTGTTCAAAATACAACGGGAACTGAAATCGCTTGGACATCCGTGTCCAATGCCACTGGCGTCGGAAACAGTAGATAGATGTATCCCTAGAAAATCACGCGCACGTTCCCCCTAGCCCCCCCCCCCCCCCACAACCCCCGGAACTGTGTGGGACATATAGTGGGCTTATCGAGACTATCGGTATCGCTGGGCAACTGGGGTATCCTTTCAGCTGAGCTCTCAGTAGGTGGATGAGGCTGTCATTGAGGGGGCATTATGCATTGTTCGGATTTCAAGATGTACGGGAATTTGAGGATTTCCGAAATTTTGAACTGTAGATTTTTGAAAATTCAATGACTCAATTTTTTTGTTAATTTCCTGGGGTCTTCTGTAGCGGCTCAATCCCACTGCTGGACGGTATTTGTTATTTAAATTTTAGAGGTGGTGTAGTACATTTCCGGACGACAGTCGTAGGGTTTTTTACTCGTGTAGCGCTGGCGTTAGAGCCGCGAGGGCAAGCCAACCACACGAGTAAAAAATACTAGAACGACACCGCGGAGAAGATTTTGTCGTAGTGACTTTTATGTTATCGAGTTTGGGACAGGGCGAATGCCAATCCCTGGACGAGGAAAAGTCAAGGTCAGTAGGGAAAAATAGGCTAAATATTAGAGGGTAATGTGGTAGTTATTAGGAATATTGGTATACGTAATTGGTAATAATACTGGCAGTGGAAATAGGTCGAAGAATGGGTGACACTCCTTTAGAATATAAAAAAACATGGCCGGGAAAAATTTCCAAGTACTCACTTCGAATTTTTAAGGATTTTAAAATTATATATTGATTTCGTTCTCTAGGCTCGATTTAGCTCTCTAGCTATGTTTAATTACGAACCAAAAAATCCATAATAATTCTAAAAATCGGGAAAAAAAAACAATTGGATATTTCCGAGGATTGCCAATTGTATTCCTTAAAAATTAATCTTCCAAAAAGTGTAAAAAAACAATTATTTTCTCCACTTTGACTATATTTTTAATTACATATTTTGCAAAGATGGAGACAGGATTTTTATTATATCTCATTTGAACTTCAAAAGCGCGTCATTTAAAACAATCCGACGTCTTTATTTATTTTAATCTTTAATTTAAAAAAATAACTCACTCCAATTCTAAAAATCGGTTGGCAAACTATTCGATATTTCTGAGGATTGCCAACCGATTCCAGAAAAATGACTTCCAAAAATCGAAGAAAAAAAAAATTCTGCTCCCCGCACTTTCCCAAACATGTAATTTTTCCCGGCAAACGCGTTCCATTGATACTCCACAATGACTCTGTATAACGTCTGAGTCAAGAAAAACCGAAGGAAAATAATTTTCCCTCGTTTTCCTCACCTCCTCCACAGCTCCAGGGGATGAAACCCCGTCTGTCCATTATCCCCCCCCCCCTCTCTCTCTCTCCCATTCCCTCCGATTTTTTGCCTCCTCTCCTTTTACCGTTTCATTTTTTCTTTCACTCATTTTTATCACAGGGGCCTTTATTCCCCTACCACATGACCGCGCCTCTTGCCGCGGCTTTATCGTTAGTTGTGCCGTGAGCGATGGAGAAAAGCAAGCTGAAAACGTAGACAGACAGACTGAAACCGGTGCGAATCGACAAAGAAACCTACAGGGTGCGCGCTAAAACATGCAAAATCATGCAAATTGCGTTCGTTCGAGCCCATTGCCACCCCAACCCACTGCCCCTCACCTCTTTTTCTGCCTCACTTACACATCCTTTTTATCCCACCCCTCTCTCTCTCTCTCTCTCTATATTCCAGAGACTGAAATTCTCGCGGGGCGGGAGGGGGAATTTTCTCTGTCTTTTTCACATTCGTTTCTACAAAAACCAACTGCCATAAACGTTTTCAGTGGTAGAGTCGTTTCCCTTTTAACGTGTGTCTCTGGTCGACGTTTTAACGATATATATACATACGGGGGTGGAAAAAAAAAAGGAGGGGGGGCTCTCCAGTACGTAACTCTTTTACCTTTGCAGGACTGGAGAGGCGTCGAAAAATGTTTCGGCGATTGTGCCCGGGATGGAACACACGGTTTTCTTTATTTTTGGCGGACCTCGAGTAAGGGAGACAGCGGGGCCAGGGGTTGGATAGAAAAAAGTTGGTAAAAAAAAAACGAAGGTGGAGAGGGCGGTGTAGGGAAAAGCCGACTCCGGGGTGGGCGGGGCGCTTCCCTGGGTACGGGGGAATGAAACTTTCGCCCGCCATATTTACATCTCACGTTTTTTTTTTTTCTCCACCCGAGGAATTGCAAAAAAGAGGGGAATAACAGAGCGAGGCGAGTGGTAATTCGAGCTTTACTTGAATTTGTTTAGTTTTTTTTTTATGCTTAAAAAATTGGCTTGGTGGGGGTGAAATTGGTGAATTGGGTTTTGTCGGGGAGGAGAGTTTATCGGCGGGTAATTAACGGGTTATGCTGGGGGACATCCGCTGGGCTCGAGATTTTTTTGACCTCGAGTGTGCGAGCGGGGAAATAAGGGGCGCATTGGCAAACATATCTTTTCAACGAATATAATATCACTTCATGTACCTATTTACACATCTATATGTGTCTGTTTGCTCATTCTCTGGGGAGCCAGTTCCTGTCTAATTTTTTTTTTTTTTTCATGAACTCCGGTGGTTTTGAGTGCCCTCTGGAGTGTCCGGCAGCCGACCTTTTTGGTTTTTGTAAACGATCCCTTACCACTGGACGTTCACACTTGAGGGGACTTGAGGAGGCACGAGAAACGATGACGGAATCGGAAATTTGTTCCTCATTAATGGAGTTATTTTCCACTTTGTTTTTTTTTTTTTCTAGGGAATGCAGTTGTTGGGATTTTTTTTCCCTCTGGTAAATGTGGAGTCGACGCGTCTTTGCGAAAGATTTTAAGAGGGATAAACGCTTGACGGAGCTAACCAGCCGGAAGGATTCGAAAAACGGTTTTAAGACTTACCTAATCCGGTATTTTCAACCGCTGTGGACGACATTTACGGAGAATTGCGGCCTGAGTGCACTACTTTGCGTGATCCCAAAGCAAACTGATACATCTGAAACGTAAAAAGTATATCTTGAGGGACGTGCAATATCAGAAAGACAAGTTTTAGTGATTTCTCTGCATGACATGTGTCGATAGGAAAAGTGAGCTCCATATATTTTCAGAACTATTGTTAAAATAAAATTCAAGAACAAAAAACCGTTTTTAAAAACGAGCTTCTATTATTTATTAATGCAATGAACCAAAAAGTTCAAAATAATTTAAATCATTAAATAGTTTTATAAATAGAAGTTTGTTTTGAAAAAGTTTTTTTTTTCTTCAATTTTATTTTTCACTTTTTAGTATTTACACATACACATATACATATACATATGTACACATATGCCCATATTAGAATGCCATCCGATGTATACATGCCAACGGACAAGGGAACAGGTGAAACTAAAGAAAAGTTTGTAATATTTTTTTCGGAACTTTTTGCTAGTGGCAATTGTATCTCCTCATAGTAATTATTGTCGTTGAAGGATGTAGAAAATTTTTTGAGAGATTAGGCAGCTGGATAGTTCCAAAAATGTATCCAAAACATTTTTGTAAGAGAATTGTTGTCTCGTATTGACTTTTTGGAAAATAAAAAAATGAAAAAAAATCTCTCCGGCGGGGAATCGAACCCCGGTCTTCCGCGTGACAGGCGGAAATACTGACCACTATACTACCGAAGAATATATTTGTATGCTACCAATAATCCCTGTGACAATTTACAAGGATAATGAGAAAAATGTTAAAAACAAATTGAACATGGAGAAAAAAAAATTTGTTGATAAAAGTCGTCTGTATGCTGTAAATATGGGTAAATATTGTTCGGACATTGTAAATGGGATCGATAGCATTCGCGCGCCTTCGGTTCCCCCACCAGCGCCTGCGAACACTCAGTCCAGTGGTGGGGGTAGCGCCTGTCTCTTCCGTTCTCTCTCTCGACAAAATTTTGAATTCCCAAATAGAAAAAAATAAATTAATAACTTAGTACTCGTACTTGTCAATATAATAATATTATTATTTCTTAATGTCGATATTACCGGCCGGGTGTAATAATCTATCACCTCAAAATCTCCGTCCCTCATTACACGTGAAATACTGATTAAATCGCGAGCAGACATCATTTCCGACTTGCAGAAGTCATGCGCGGAGGTCGGAAATTAGGTTTGCTTATGATTTAATAATTATCTTTCTTGTAATCAGTCACGGGGATGTCGAGGTGACCAACTATAACACCGGGGCCTTGAGTCGATCATTTTAATTTTAAATAATATTATAAGTTATAAAAAAAGAACAAAATTTTCTAGCGACATTAGAATAGAAAAAAAATACTCTTCGACTCCCGATAAACTCGGGAGTTGAACTCTCAATGTTCAGATTACAGAGCCCGATGATCTCGATAAGTCAGACGTCAAATATTCCCCAAAAAATGCGCTTAATTAGCCGAGGCAAGCTTTCTCCTTCTTCCCCCTCATCAAATCCCAATTTAATTATCGAATTTTAAGGCCTTTGCTTGATTAGTCCTGTACCACACGCGCAACTGGAAAAATCCTAGATAATAAATCCACTCGCGCATTAATTAAATCTCTCCTGAGACTAATGGATTTTTAATTTCGTCATATGAGAACACAAAACGCGATAGCTGACAATTAAAAAATGTACAACCAATCTCGTATCGAGATGAAAAAAATGGTACAAAATACATAAAAAAAAAAGAGAGGAAGAATCGGGGATTTGGGGAATGGACAAAAATGAAATGTCGTCGAAGCCTGGAGAGCTACTGTGTACAGTAATATGTGCGAATCCGCGTAGCGTTTTTCGCATGCAGCCGTACATCGGCGCAGTTTTAATCAACGCTGTTGCAAATCCCCCTCGGCGTTGGTCTCTCTTCCGTATATATATTTTTTTTTGGTCCCTTTCATCGACGTTACCGCGGTCTTTCTCACTCGGCCCATTCGCACGCGAGTATTTCAACGATTTTTTTTTCCACATTCTTTTTTTCAAATTTCATTAACGAACAGCAGACGGATTATTCGAACGCGGGGCGGATCCCCGCTATACGGGGATTACCAGCTAAAACCCGCGGAAAAGCGAAAAAAAAATATGACGAATTTTCGTATGAGGGGCGGTTTTTACGTTTCGAATAATTAATATTCGATTTTTCGGATTTTTTTTTTATTCGGGAAGGAGCCCCCTTTCCAAATCCGAATGGGAAATCGAAAATTGAATAAGAATTTTTGTAAAATTAATTTACACGTAACATTTATTCTAGTAATCTCCCAATAAATTATTTGGTCCATTCGAAGCAAGAGGAGGAAGTCCCTGAATTTTTAATTCTGAAAATCGTCGCAATCTGAGTAGAACTTCCGGTGGACAAAATTTTTCAAAATTTTCAAAATTTTTGTCACCATTAGATAAATTTGCTTCTTTATTATTATTTATTTTTCCATTTTCGTAACATTAACATGTATTTGCGTGTGATCCAGTCATTGACCATTAGTTATTGTTTCTTCGTCACCAATAAATAAATAAATAAATAAAGGAAGAACTAAAAATATCCGCGAAAAATTTTGTGTTCTTTTTTCTACTGTTCGTAATTCTTTGTAAATTCTATTCTTCTTTTGTCGTGACCCTGTTACCGGCCTCGGGCCGTTGGATGTTTATTAGTAATAAATAAATAGATAAATGAATAAATAAATAATCGAATAAGCAAAAGTATCCGCGAGAAAATCGTTGGCAGCGCTGAAAGCGCTGGAGAACGATAATTTTATTGAATTAAATTGTTCCTCTTTCCCTGTAGACGGCATTCACATCTCGTCTCATGCCTCCTCCCCCCATTCTATTCATTAAAACATTTATACAACTAAAATACACACGTATAGAAGCCCCAGAAGACCGATATAATGGGCATGTCGTCAAACTGTTGGGACGCCTAACCAACAGAGAGAGAGTTCGGCGTCCCTTTTGCCGCACAGTTTCCCGTGTCTATTTGAGGAAAATAGGGAGTGGAAGTGAGAGGAGTTGCAGTCAGGAGGGCAAAAGCACGAGTGGAAAGGTGAAGATGAGAGGTGGCTTCTGGGGGTGGTAGGAGAGAGACAAATGTACCATTGGATGGATGAAAAACGTGCGAGTGAGACTTGCGCCACTGGCCATGGGCGCATGACGGAGACGAGAGATAGGGAAGAGGGGCGGTGCATGGCCCCCGGAGCAAACTACAGCCGCCATCTTGCACGTGAAACGAATTTCTGAACGGAATACCGATATCAGACGCGAATAACGCGGAACCACTCGCTCTTTCATTCGTCGGCAAAACGTCTGGGCGAGGAATGAAACGAGAGGTTTTCAAAATATTTAAGACAAATATTTTGTTATTACTGAGGTAATGTACGATGTGCTTATTGAGTCTAAGAATTTCTGTTGGAATTTTCAAATTGTGAGGAGGAATTCAGCAAATGTACTAAAATGAAGAAATTTTTTTTTTTCGTTTCGTAATCTTCTTACGTTCCGACTGTTCCAGAAATAATTATCTAACCTCTTCAACAATAATTATAATGTTGTTATTGTGGTTATTCGTTAAAACTTGGATTAAGTAGTCGACTAATTTTACTGAGTAATCAGATCAATTTTGTCGATCGTCCATAATTTTTGGTAAACAATGAGACAAATTTGACAGCAGTTGAAATTTTTCAAATTGAAAAAAAAAATTAACACAAAAATATATGTTACTAATCGATAGAAAAATTCATCTATTTTTGAGTTTTCATTGTTTGTTTGACTGGAAGAGAGTGAAAAATGAGATTATCCCGAAATTAACAAACGCCAAATGAGAAAAAAAAGTGTTCAACATCAGAACTTTTACTGAGTAGTCAATAAATTTTACTGAGTCATCAGGTAAATTCTGTTGACCGCCCCAATTTTCATTAGACAATGAACCAAATTTTACAGAGATTGAAAAATAAATTACCGTAAAAAATCAATTTAAGAATACGTTTCTTTTTGATTATTGGAAGAATTAATTTATTTTTCAATTTTTTTCGTAGACCACGAGTCAGGAAAAAATCAGGTGTTCCCGGAATTAACAAACATAAAAAGATGATTGGTAGTATATACGTTACTCTAAACACTCCCCCACCATCGACGTTAACTTGGTAATCAGTAAAGAACGCGAGGGATAGAGGCATGTAGGGTGG
>JAPYZM010000796.1:0-83560 GCA_030522845.1 Psyttalia concolor
TGAAAATTGTGCCAGAGGATGCGAGTAACCTTGTTTGAGGGGCGCCGGGGGGGGGGGGGGGTGAGAGCTCAGGATATTATATTGGGGAAAGGAAGGAAAATTCATTTCGAGACCAGTGGCTTACGGCCCTTTGGGAATCCTCTGGAAACGACGATTGTGAGGTATAGACGACCACTTCCGAAAGTTCGTGCCTCTGGGAATATCTCTCTGTCAATACTTCTCATTTCTGGTCTGTATTTGGATTTTGGGGCGATTGTGAAGTTATCTCAAGGGGAAATCGTTCTGAAAATTGAAAAAAAAATTTATTGTAATTAAAAAAATTTGGAAAAATTTCTGGAAAGGGTATGGAAATTTTTAATATTAATATTCATGTTTTAAATCGAGCGATCAATTAAATTCTGCCATATAAATAAATTCTTGTTAAAAAAAACAAGGTACTATTGATATTCCCTGTTTTTCTACAGTACTTGTCAAGAAAACTAATTATAGGAGAGCAAAGTGAGCAAAATGAGCGAGTTGAGCGAATAATAAAATACGCGTCAAACAAAATAAAACGTTAAGAACTAAGGGAAAAAAATGCGTCGATTTCTCTGTCGATCATAAACCGTGAGATCATAGATCTTCATCCATTATGACTGCAATATTTAAATAGATTATTTATACTTCAAACCTTAAATTGTCCCAAACCCTGTTGTCCTGCTCAAATGCTCGTTCAACAATTTCCAAATTCGGAGCAGAAAATTAGCTCTCCGCATAATTGACACTTATGGTATTGAGAGACAATCTCAAGGGGATTTGAAATCCAAGCGACAAAAAAAAATCGAATGAAAATGCTCACTTTCAATCCTGTCTTCCACATTACATCGAGCACAAAAAAGCCACACCTCGGCCAACTTCCAATACGAATAAGAGCATAAGTAATTCAAAATCCCTAGGGGAAAAACCGTCTGCAAAGTCGTTTCGCTGAATGTGAAGTGGGGTGGAGAGAAAAGTAAAATGGAATAGGACGAGGGTCGATGTGGTAGATGGACCGGATCACGATGCATCTCGAGAGTACTTATATTCATGTAAATCTTTTATACCCCAGCTGAAACGAGCCAGAATTTACCTACCAAGTTATTCTACTCCCGAACAATGTAGGACTTCATTTAAAACCGATGAAAACTAAATGCTGATTTTATTCGTAATTGGATTTTCTATTTGCAGAGAAATTCGATATCACCGGCGGAGAGGGAGAAGTACAGCAGACCGAGAAGTACTCCTGACCCACAGCATCACGATCACATGCTTCACAAGAAATTGAAGAAGGAGCAGGAGAAGGATTTGGGACATGTGAGTATTTTTTTTAATGTTTTCCAATGTAATTTAATTTTTGCATTCAGCGAATTTTACTGATGGATCGTTCTTTGTATTTAATCTTGCGGTGGCCTCATTGGGTGTAATATTATTATGGGGTATTAGTAAAATGCTTTCAATTCAATGAATATAAATTTAATTCAGTTATGCATGTAGAACCGGGGGAATTGTATTTTTGAAAAAAAATCAATTCCATTGGCGCTGATGATTTATAAATTGCTTAACTCAATTAGATTCCTCTGAATTGAGATGTCAGCCAGGGAAAGATTACATTTCGAAGATTTTTGAGATGTCTATCATGTCCGTCTCAAGCAATCCTCTAATTGTAATTATTGTAATTATTTGCATTTATAGTTAAAGATATTGAATATCTGGGGAAAATTGTTCCAATTTTTGAAATTTAATTTGGAATATCCTTGCAGCAAAGCGACGGTGAGAAAAGTGACCAAGATCTGGTAGTCGATGATGCCAGTGAGGAGGCAACGAGTCCAGCGGCCAATGGTACCTCATCCCCAAGAGAAAATGGACTGGACAAAATGGGCTCGTCGTCAGTGGGTCCAATGAGTGGACAACTGAAGAAAGAAGTGCCCCCACCATCGCCAAGAAGTGGAACAAGTAGTAATGCCAGTACACCCTCAGCCAAGAAAATGGAGGAGCGTGAGAAGCCAACGACACCAATTTCAAAGCCAGTGACACCAACATCAGCTGGTGGCAGTAGTTCTGGCTCGGGTGGACTTAAGGCGACGGGCTCGGGCAAGACACTGGTATCGGCTGCATCGGCAGCAGCTGTTGGCCCCTATCCCCACTATCCACCACCTCATCATCCACCTACTGGGCCTCACGTGGACATGCTGGCGTATCAGTCGGGCGCACTCAATGGATACCCAGCTAGGCCACCACTTCAGCAGCTCTACGATCCTCACGGCACCATGAGAGCACCACTTGGGCCACTTGGAGTACCGGGCGGCAAACCGTAAGTGTTCCTTTGATTATTAAAAATAGGTTAATTAGACTTTTGTATTGTGTTGTGTACTGAGAGAAAAATGAACAAGTTCTTGGGAAAATCTTGGTTGGCTCTATTAAATTAGTGAAATTTTTGGGGAATATATTGCTGTTAAGTTAATTAACTTCATCATGAATTTATTTTGCACGTCCTAATTAAAGGTGAATATCTAGCAATTTTTGTGCACTTATTGGGCCGAAATTCACTGGGTCAATTTATCAGGAGTAATTGAGGGGGGTTCGATAATTGAAATAATTAACTATTCACGATTGGATACTCAGAAAAAAAAATTATTGCCAGTGCTGCATTGAGTAATCATTAAATTGATCGAAAATTACAAAAAAAAATCAATATTCAACTCCACAGGACAATAACAACTGTTAAAAAAATTACAGAAGTTCAGACAAATTTTCAAAATCATTAAATTTCAACGCCAATTTAAATTTAATCTAACAATTGCATCGGTTCTTGAGAAGTCCTCATAATTTACTGATAAAATTTCTTTTTCTATTTTAAGCAGTGCTTATAGTTTTCATGTCGCCAGCGATGGACAGATGCTCCCAGTGCCCTTTCCGCCAGACGCACTGATTGGTCCCGGCATACCTAGGCACGCACGTCAGATAAACACCCTCACCCACGGCGAAGTTGTCTGCGCCGTCACGATATCCAATCCCACGAAATACGTGTACACAGGTGGTAAAGGATGCGTCAAAGTCTGGGACATTGGTCAAGGTGCAGGTGGTAATGCCAAGCCAGTATCACAACTGGATTGTCTCCAGCGTGAGAACTACATAAGATCGGTGAAGCTTCTGCCAGACGGAAGAACTCTAATTGTCGGTGGTGAAGCGAGTAATCTTAGTATCTGGGATCTGGCGAGCCCGACCCCAAGGATCAAGGCAGAGCTTACTTCTGCTGCCCCAGCCTGCTACGCTCTGGCCATTTCACCGGACTCCAAGGTTTGCTTCAGCTGCTGCAGCGACGGACATATTGCGGTCTGGGATCTCCAGAATCAGTCGCTGGTCCGACAATTTCAGGGACACACTGACGGCGCATCATGCATCGACATCTCTGCCGATGGATGCAAATTGTGGACAGGGGGTCTGGATAATACAGTCAGGTCGTGGGATCTCAGGGAGGGAAGACAGCTGCAGCAGCACGACTTCAGCTCCCAAATTTTCTCACTTGGCTACTGTCCTACTGGCGAGTGGCTCGCTGTGGGAATGGAGAACTCCAATGTTGAGGTGCTTCATGCTACTAAGCCGGACAAGTATCAGCTGCATCTTCACGAGTCCTGTGTTCTGTCGCTTAGATTCGCCTCGTGCGGGAAGTGGTTTGTCTCCACCGGCAAGGACAATCTGCTTAATGCCTGGCGTACGCCTTACGGAGCTTCGATATTCCAGGTATTTCTGGGTTTTGATTGGTTAGGGATGGAGATTACGGAGTACTAATGAGGAAATAATCTTCTACCTCACCAAATGAAATGAAATTTTTAAATCGTTGTTTTAGGAGTCAAGGCCTGGCGCGCTCGATTTTTTTTATCTTTGTTCCTACGGCTGAAAATAGGCAGGAAAAATTATGATCTTACGGCCTAATTGAAGGTTATCATATCCAATATGTCGGCAATTGGGTCTCAGGGAGAAATAATGATGATTAGAATGTAATAATGGACACGTAATGGACGTCTATTTTCTCCCAAACCACGAGAAAAAGCTCCGACATGGCGACTGAATTTCACTCGCGAAAAAATACAAATGACAATTTGTATGAAAATACCACACACTGGAAACCCAATTACCGACATATTAGATATTATGATCTTTCGTTTAACCCCGAGATGATGGATTTTCATGCCCTTCTTCGGTCGTTATTAGAAATCCCGTCAACGGCGATAATGAGCTGCGATTCTGATGAATTCTGGGGAATCAAGTGAACCAAAATCAAAAGACAATCGAGCGGGCCCAATTCTGGCCCTTAAGTCAGTAGAATAGATCGAATCAAGATTTTTCACCAATATGACGATTACTAAAATCTGGAATTAAATTTGAAATATTAAATTTATTCAAGGAAAAATAATTAATTGATTTTGTTCTATTCTTGCAGTCAAAGGAGTCGTCATCAGTGCTGAGTTGCGACATCTCGACAGACGATAAATTCATAGTAACTGGATCTGGTGATAAGAAGGCCACTGTCTACGAAGTGATATATTGAGGCTCCTCAAGAATTTGTTAATACTATAGTTTATGTATATTTGAATTCGTACGCTTGTTAAGATATTTATGAATTTACCATATTGTGAGAATAATGTTGAGTGATACAGAAGGAATTATAGCTGGGTAAATTTTAGTATTACGATACGAAAGAGGGGAAACGGGTTTCCTTTTAGAAAACAAATTAAAAATCAGCTGTATACCTAATTATTGTGCTTAACTCGAGCTTTTTTTTACCCAACTTGTCAGGCTTAACTCAACTTTGACTGTCTCCAATTTTCGCTCTTCCACTTTGGAAATGAATTTTTTCTTTTAATAACATTTGAATCAAGTAGAGAAGAATCCGAAAAAATCTTAATAATTATCCAAAAGAGGAAGAGTGAAAGAGGGATTAAAAGTGAACGAATGAATGAAAAATTATAAAGAGAACATGTCAGATTACCTAGGGACTGAAGCCATAATTTAGGCATATAAATATATAAATATCTATGTAGATATATATATCTAGTTATGACCTTTGAGCTAATTGAAACTGTAGGGGGAGAATTAAATGTTCCGAGACCTGCTGCTGAAGAACACATGTACTATATATAAATAATGAGAACAGGCAGTGGTGAAAAACGATGAATTACGAAAATCTAATAACGAATAATTGCAAAAAAAGTGGATATTAAAATTTTAAATATAGCACTTTCTTACTCATTCAAAACCGCAATGACGTAAAAGCCAGGATTCAGCGGTAAAATTAGAATTTGTAGCTGAAGATCATTGAAAATAACGACGACACTGAATTTAATTATCGAAGAAAAAAAAAAGAATTTTCATTTAAAAAAAAACAAACGAGAAAATAATGGGGAGGACATTGTGGATAAACTCGAGAATATTTTTGTGACTGTTCCTGCAATCCTAGACTTTAAAGGAACGAAAACGTTTAGAGAGATCCCAAAATAATTAAATAAAAACCAACTGTAATGACATATTGTAATGCGGTTTTAATGACGAATTTATTTGTTCATTGGCGTAAATAGACACAATTGCTTTACTCGCATTCATGATAGACTCATAAACATCGCGTTAACTCGAGGCCTCTTGATAGGGTATTATTAAATTTACGACGACGCCAAGCATGTGATACAGATTACATACCGAATATTTATATTTTGTTACAGGATAATAAAACAAAACCTACACAATTACATTGCTGTAGACATACTGAGGCTCTCGCCAATATTTTCTGGGGCGAATATTTATTGAGAGAATTTCACAGCTCCAGAGAATTGGAGAGTGCTCTGGTAGCTCCACAGCTCCGATAAAGAAAAACAAAAAAAAATAATAATAGACCAATAGAAACAACAATACCTCATGAAGACTCAATAGTTTATTATTCAGCTGAATCGAATCAACGTGTACAAATGCGAATATTCTTTTACAAATTTGGAGGAAGTCAGTGATAACTGCCCACTTTATCCTTCGACGAGGAGAATAATATCACAGCTCGCATTATCCGGTATGTGATGGTAATACTGATACGAGAATGGGGAAAATAATAAATGAAAAATTTGGGAGATATAATTTGAATCACTTGTCAATCACATGTCGCATGTTGTTCCTGATGAATTACAATGGAAAGTTGCATACGAAATTTTAGTCACAATCTGGTAAAATACAATTTTGTCGAGGTGTTCTTCATTATTGTTATAATTTTTTCTAATGGGAGGGGTGTAGGATTTTTTAGGTGGTGCATATGAAATGATACGATCTTTTGAAACTTTTAGTGTAGTTGTATTTTGTCATTGGAGGTATAATTTGTATTTTGTAAAAAAGGGGAAAATGAACAAAAAAATTGTAACAAGTTAATTTCTCAAGGAATTTTAATGACGCAGAGGGGATGAATCTCGTGAAGTCGTAATAAAAGAAATTGATAGAAATTTTCTGGGCTTTTCATTAAATCCCTTTTATTCTAAGGATATCATTGCATGTCTCGAAAATATTTAATTTATATTTTTCAGGGTTATGGTATTGTATTTAGAATTAATTTATTTTTTAGGGCACGCGTGGATTTTTTTTATAAATTAATTATTTGGGGACTTGAGAATCGGCTGGAGGTATCACTTGTAGTTTGTAACAATGGAGAAAATGAACAAACAAATTGAAACAAGGTAATTGACCAAGGTATTCTAATGATAATTAAAATAATTTATGAATTTTCCAATTACCGTCGATAATGATCCCTAACCCTCGAAAATATTTCGTCAATTATTTGCATTGCCTCAATATGTTGTTTAGAATTGATCAATTTTGCTTGCATAAACTATTCGGTCCGTAAATAAATTCCAAATACTGTAATTGTAAAGATTATTTGTTATTGTTCAAGAGAATTTTCTTCAATTGAATACGAATGTGTGATAGAATTTTTTAAAAGCTTAACTGGCCATGACGAATTTATTTTATTCATCGATAGTAATAATTTCCTTTCTCAGAATATCATAAAAATTAAATATCCAGATATTGACCACATCGGGGCGGTGTGCAAAAAATATTATATTATAAGAAAACTGGAAATTATTATCTATTTATTGATTCATTGATTTATTTTGGAAAGAATGTTGACAATTTTGCAATAAAAGAACGTTGGGAGTAGTGACGGAGCGAATTATTTTGGCAATTTCAGTTTTGATAAATTATTTTGGTTTCAAATTAGTTTGACCGGATTTTCTTCACGTCCTCCTTTTGAGGAAATATATTTAGACGTGCTGCGTACATATCCCGCTAATATTAATTAATAAATACAAAATTAATTGTAAGCTTGAGAAATGATAATTCGTTGGAAAAAAGGGTTCCTGCTGTGTCCTTCGAGGTATACCCCGGCCTCGCCCGCGGGAAATACATCAGCCGATGTTCACAAGCCCCAGCGTTACCCTCGGAGCTCGACCGAGTATCGCAGGTTGGTAGTACCCGTTTTATCATCAAACCCCCCAGTACCGGAGGGTTGCCGGCAACTGCTGGAAATCCCCTAGCTCCCTCCCAAAATTCACGAGAACGAACTTTCTGGGTAAAGGACCGAATGAACTCTGCAAACTCGCCAATTACCGCAAACATTTTTCAATTTAAGTTACAGTACATAGAACATTTGTTTAATCTTCTCTCCATTTGATAATTTTTCAGTAGTTACTATCACTAATTCTCGGGCTGAGGATGAGGAGGTAAAGCCGAGAAATGTCAGCCGCTCCGTCATCGATTCAACAAATTTAGGGAATGATGAATGCTATTCATATTTGGACGGCTTCGCGTCGGGAGAATTGCTTAAGGGGCTCATTCGCTACCCAACTATAACCAATCGAACTCCAACCCCTTATCGATTCGTCTCCACTGTCACGATATGATAGCGCAGCGCTGAGAATACTTCTCGGTAAAGTATTCATTTTAAGCAATTGTTGAGGTCGTAAGGTAAACCGCGAGGTTTTACTTCGATAAATAGAGAATAGACTGGTGAAAGTAGTCTACGAAATTTGTTATAATCTATGGACATTTTTTATTTGAAGTATGAATTTTCGGAAGATTTTCGAAAATTGATTTGATTTATTTTCGGGATTTTTGTCTTTAGTGACGTCAATTTTTTCATTGTCGTCAGACAATTTCTAGTAATTGTTATAATTGTTTAAATTGTTTCTTTTTTAGTTTTTCGAAATCGCAGGATTTTTTTTATAGTTGTTTCGCATTTCTCTCAGCGACTGTGGCTTTTCTATGAGGTTTTTTTATTCTACTGGATTTTAGTGAATAATTGAACGAAATTGATTTCAAGTCCCACGTTTTTATATGGTATTGATTTTTAGCGAATGTTGGGTTCACAATGTGAACCGCGAGCTTTTATTTTGAGGAATACAATATAGAATGCTGAGTATTATTCATAACACTCGCAATATTTGACGTGCAATTTTTATTTGAGAATACGGAATACTCAAGATTTTTTTATTTTGAAAAGAGCTTGATTTATTTTTATTTCGATCGCTGACGCTAGTAGAAATTTAATAGATAATATGCATTTTCAATGAAACATGAAAATTCGGTCAATTAAAAATTCCTGCCTAGATTGCTGGGAGCATTGTAAATTTCTAACGTAATTCTATAATTTAAAAAAATCTTCTTATTGAACTATCTCATTTTTAACCAGAGCGTTTTATACTTTTGACTCACTTGATTTTTTTTGTCCACTCGAATTGACTTGGAATTGTTTAAAAAAATTACGCTAAAAATATTTGAACGCGTCCATAATTTACGTTAAGAAGTAATTGTTGATAAACATTTCCGTGAAAGTAAATTAAAAATTGTTGGGTAGAAATTGCCGGTCCCTTTCCAAATCGACAGAAATTCCCTAACTAGGGACCGTCGTCAATTGACAATAACTCGCGATCGGCTGCGTGGAATTGAATCATTTTTATTTCATATTGAAGCTAAAAGTCCCAGCTTTAATACGAGCCAAAAATTATTCAATTTCACTCCGCCAATCCCGAGTTACAGTCAATTGAAGTTCTTTAATTTTGCCCCGTCTCCCCAACCTAATAAAAGTTATCCAGTTTGCAAAAAATTATCCAAAAAATTATCCAACCCCTAGTAAAATTTGTAAACGGCTTATTAAATTTATGAGGACGTGTGTAGAGTGGTTGTTGCACATGCAGAATTTTCCTGCGCAATTGGGTAATTTGCTCGCAACAGATTTACCCGAAACGGAATTATTTTTGCCGGGAAAAAAAATTCTCTCCGTGCAGTCGGTACTCAAATTATTTGGCCAGAATTCGCAGCCCCCGAGCCGTCGAGAGCCGAAGAAATAGAAGGGGAGACGGAGCGCAGTGACATCAAGGTGAAAAATGGATTGAATGGTAATGGGGGTTTACCGTGGTAGGGGAAGGAACATTAGTTTTCACGAGGGTGCACGTAACGCGGGCGACCACGACTGGGAGGGGTTTGTGCCAGTGGTGGCAGCAGTGTTTCCACAGGGAGGGTTGGTACACGTACGCGGCCACCACCCTCTAAATCCCGTCATCCAGCCGCCACCACATTTCCCTCCTCCTGGCATTATCCTTCGTGCAAAAGGTCACGTTCCGCCCTGTCGATCGTTCACCTCTCGCATCCTGTAGGACCGGCCAGGTTAAAGCGGAAGATGCGAAATTTTCGACGACTTTTTTTTTAAAACCCTCTCATTGATATCGGCGAGTACACGGAGTTAAATTAATTACAGTTTATTAAATCCAAAGCGGAGAGTTAATTAAACGTCAAATCAAGAATTGAAATTAGTGAATAAATTAACGATTAATTTGGTAAAAACTTGCAGAATGAAAAAAATTTTTGTAAAAATTCGCCGAATATTATTATTTTTTTGAAAAATTTCGACGAGTTTTCTAGATACTCGAATAATTTTTAAAGGAATCCGACAATTCTTTCAAATTTTCTAGTATAGAATAAAAAATATAAAACAAATGATCTACTTGCTATGAAAAAATTACTGAATGTCGAAGAAATTTATCCTGAAAAAGTAAAATTTATCGAGAATTGCACAAAAAATTACCCCACCAGACAGGAGTGATTTCTCAATTTTTCCATATCCTGTACAATAAATATTCGTCATTGAAAAACATTCACCTCACGATTACTCGTACAGTAAAATCCTCCCAGAGTTTGTAAATAATTTTTCCTCTACTCCCCTCTTCGGGTATTAATATCTGTCGATCATCAAATCTCGACGTATCTCGTACCAGGGGCTGTGGGGGAAAATGTGGGAGGTCGAAGCAATCTCAGAATTTCACATGCGGATGGAATAATCTACCGCAAGCATTTTATAGAAAATTGTCTAGATTCTGGCGTTATTGATGTTTGAATGTGCAGTAAATTCCTGTCATGAATTTTAAATCGCAAGTGCTCTCCCAGAATGGCCCCTCCAAATATTCGACGATAACAGTCGGAATAGATCTCATTATTACTTGGATTTAAATCGTTCACAAATTATCGAGCAATTCCAAATGTACACAGATGAAAAATAAGATAAATCACAACATAAAAAATGGATCAGTTTGCAATAAATTGATAAATTGTCATAATTGAAAAATCGGCATATTTTCCCGAAATTTCGTCTGCTAATTTGTCCTAATCGATCGTGAAACTTCGAGTTAATTCCAAACTTTTCCACCGGAAACTTTGATTAAATAATTTTACTGCCTTTAATTATTTATTTATTTAATTTGAGGGCTTAATCGAAAGTAGATAGTTGATAAATTTTCTATAAAACCATCGATCCAGTGAACTACAGAACCCCAAGATTTTCTAATTAAAACAGAACATTACGTCATCAAAATAAAAGTTGATTATCAAATTATTTACCGAATTCAATGAATATCAGTGATAATTTTAATGATTCAGTAATTAGATTCCTCTAAAAGTCATTCAACTATCGATAAAAAAAATAAATGATTAAAATAATTACATTTTATCAATAGTAATCGTTGAATATTTTTACCCCCTTAGAAAATCCAGAATTGAAGTAAAAAAAAATTTGTAAAAATCATAAAATATACTGGCCAAATTAGTTAGTTAAGGAATATTAAAATGTATATTAAACAACCCCAGAGTTTTCCCGCTGAACATTTCCGTGGCGTTGCCCAGCCGCGGGGAAGCTATTGATACCGTATGCATACTGCAGCCCCTCGGAAAGGGAGTGTACCACGGAGAAGAGCTTTCCCGAGCGCCCGAATATTTCCCCCCCAAGCAACGACTTCGGGTTTTAGTCGTTTCTCCCGGGCTGCAACGCTGTGGGGTTGAACGCCCTCGACTGACCCAGACTCAGAATCGATCTTTCACGATGCGCGGTTACGTCAGTGTATGGGTGGTTTGTCAGAAGCTCTTGTCAATTCGAAATGATACGCTCAAACATCATAAGCTAGCCGTCTCATTTCGTCCCATGTTCCACATTCGCCGAGTAGATGAGGAGAAATGATAAAATCATCCGGCAACTGTCGTTCCGGGGGTCCCTGGGATATCGAGGGGATGTAGAAAAAAATTTTCATGTACATTTATCCTCATGATCCATCCCCTGCTCACCCTCAACATTAATCGGCTGACCTAGATATTAATCCTCTCATGATTTATTGAAAATTGCAGGAAACTTACGTAATGTTAGTTTGTTTTGACAACCAAGAGAGTTCAAAACAAATAAGTTCAGGTTGGATGGAAGGGTAGAGGGGTAAGGCTTGACAAAATCCTTGAGTCAAATAGCCTTTGACTTGAATCGACGGGTTTTCCGACTCGAGTCAAACACGTCGTGTTTTTCACGTTGTTTTAATATTAAACGATTTTCTTTAATGAAAATGGATGTTGGGTAGAATTTTGGCATGTTTAATTTGATTTTCCGCATGATTTAAGTCGATTTAAATTGAATCGAAAGCTTGACTTGAATCGAATTGAAAAATAGGCCTGAATCAAATCGAAATTGGTCGATGTTAAGTTGGCGAGTCCGTCATCAATGAAGACTTGTTTGGCTTGGGTCATGACCGGAATAACAAGACAAAATTAATAGATGACATGATTCAGGTCGAGTTAAATTGAACCGAATTGAAAAAGAGACCCGAATCAAATCGAAATTGGTCGAAGTTAAGTTGACAAATCCACTATCAATCAAGTTTGAATTGAGTGATGTCCGGAAAAGCATGAAATAGACAACGTGATTCTGTTCGACTTGATTCATGTCGATTTTTTCAGTTTAAATGATATTGATTCAAATTGAACCGAAAGGTAGACTTGAATCGAATTGAAAAAGAACCCCGAATCAAATCGAAAATGTTCAAAGTTAAGTTGACAAATTCGGCATCAATCAAGACTTGTTTGACTTGAGTCATGTCTGGAATAACAAGAACAAATGAATAGACGACGGGATTCAATTCGACTTGGTTCCAAACAATTTTTTCCAGTTAATTCATGTGCAGTTTTTTCAGTCTGATTCAAGTCGGCTTAAATCGAACCGAAAGCCCGACTTGAATCAAATTGACGACAATAGACCTGAGTCAATTTAAAAATAAATATAACTCAAATTGAAAAATATATCTCAATCAAGTTGGACTTTGTCGAATTCAAGTCGGCAAATCAGCGTTCACTCCAATTTGACTTAAGCTATGTCCACTATAACGACTTGATTCAGATTGATTTTTCCGACTGATTCACGTCGTTTTGTCGAGATGAAACGCAGAAAATTAGCTGTTAGTCTGAACGATGTAGCAAAATGGGTGGCTTAACAGAACTTCTGTCCATTTGAACGATACGCTCAAATATGATAAGCTCATTTCGTCCCTTAATCCTCACTCCGGGGCAAAATCATGGAATCATCCGGCAACTTTGGTTGTAGGGGCTGGGGGGATTTCAGGGGTTGGAGGGAAAATTTTGATATACATTTATTTTCATGATCCATCCTCTATTCTCGTACAACATCAATCAGCTGACCCAGAAATGGGAGAAGGGAGTACGAGGGGTTGGAGATGGGAAACATCACGCGCTTGCAACGCAGTTTGTGGGAAATTCGTATGCCATGAGGACACTATTCACGAAAATTCACCCTCTCAGCATTTGCTGGAAAATTATTGATGACTGCTGCGCCATATTGTCGAGCGCTTGTGAGTTGCTGCTGTGAGGCAGGGGTGGCAGGTCACTCACCTTGCGCGCTTGAGGAGGGTTCGATCCCAGGGGTAATTAATAGTTATTTCGGAAAAGTGGTGGAGGTTTTTTTGGAGCGACCCGAGCGGCATATTAATCGCGGTGAGAGCGAGAAGTTCTGGGAAGTCTCCACGTAAATTCCTTCGACGAATTTCTGAACTTCTCGAGGGCAAGGGATCATTTGTTTGCAATCCAAAATTCAATGGCCCGGAAGTGGAAAATTAAATCTTCTTTATTTAACATTTTTCCCCTCCGCTCACTGTCACAATTTCCAACAAACTTTAAAAATAGAAAAAAAGGATTGTGGGTCGTTAAATAATTTTTTATATCGTAAATCCTATTCAATTGTCAATTTAATGGTTCTTAAGTAAAGAAATAATTGGGAAAACATGAAAAATCAGTTGAATAGATTTTTTATAATTTACAAGGCTCAGGGTAAAATTTGCGATAGTTCTTGGAAAATTTGTAATGAAAGTATTTTAAAAATTCCTCATTACATTTCCCATAATTAGTACAAAGTAATTCGAAAAAAAAAAATGTTGTATGCTTTTCTGGGCTGACTCGACGGGCATATGAATCGGGGTGGAAATGAGGGGAAAAAGCCAGGTCGAGTGTATTACCGAGAGCTGGTGAGAGGTGGAAAACGAGGCCATTGCTCCTGCACACCCTCCCACTTTTACCACCCCAGTGAGGCTACATGGCGAGGTGTATAGATAGCGAGTGACGTTTCTAGAACAATCGACGGTGAACACTCTCTGCAGTTTTCATCTCTTTACCTTTAGATATTCTCGAGGTATTTTAGCATTATAATTAGACGATCGATGGTAACTGCAGAGGTTTATGTGGGGGAGAATTGTGGCAACGTATTTTATTAATATATGTGGAAAAAATATAGGCTTACAATTGTATTCAGTAATATCGGAAGAGGAAAAATACTCTCTCGGTACACTGAGAGGAATTGTTTAATAATAATTACCACTCCGTTTGGTTATTGCGTTGCAATTGTGACCATCGGCAAAAATTACTCTACCGCATTGTAAACTTACACTTTTAATAAATATTATGCACACATCGAGCAAATTTTTAGTGAGGGGTTAACAAATTTTACGCATCGGGTGGATAATTAGCCTATAACGAAACGGTTAGGAAATTAATTTTTCCAATATTTTCCAGAATTTTTAATCTGTTGGATATTTATCACCATTACAATTGCTATTAATATTGTTGAGGATTCATTTGAATGATAGAATCATTTTATACTGCACAATTTTATTTTGTTTAGATAAATTGAATTCTAAACATCTCAAATGGATATTTTTAAAATTTTATGATTTTTTTTTCTTGATCAATTTTGTTTTTTATTTAACATATTTGCCATGGCAAAATAAGATCTTTTGTTCGTATGATATGATAAATTAGCCAAGAATTTTCCTAGAAATTGCCGTAAATATTAGTTCAAAATAAAAAAAAATTGAATAATTCTATAAAATCGTCTGCAGTCAACGGCTTAAAACCGGATATTAAATCTTCCCTACAGATTCCGTATTGACACGATGAAGATATGAACATTGCAATGTGAACAGTAAGTAGATAGAGACTACAGAGAGATACCCGTGAAAAGACCGAGAGTAGGAAAAAAAAAATCGAGAATAGGAAAAAGTTCGGCGGGGAGGGCAAGGAGGGAGAGGAGGAAATTCAGTGGAGAGGGATATGCGGGTTTTGGAGGGGCGACGAATTTTAGCGCAAGCGCGTACTCCTCGCCCGTGACTGCAACGAGGGGGGTTCAATGTTACGAGAGGGCACTGACCCGCAGCGATGAGGGAGAGAGGAAACTCCGGTGCAACGACTGAGGGGTGGTTACATCCCTGGGTTTGGTGCACCCCCTCCTGTGGCCCAGGACTCGTTTCACCCTTTCAGGCGCGTATGGCGCGGAGCTGGCACCCGGCAGCCGGCTATGCCCGGGACGCTACGAATAATTCACCCGGAGAAATTGAGGATTCGGGCGATTGCAAAAGTTTTCGGATATTTTTTATTTAGTCCTCATTTTGGCCCCCGAAAACTAGGGAAAAATGGTAATTAATTTTTTTCATGAGCTTCGATGTATTCAGGAAATTATGAAACACGTTGAGAATCGTGAAAATATTTTTTTACTCGGGATGCCAACAGTTTCTCAATATTTCGAAGACTTCGTAATTATATTAAATTTTTCCAGCTTTTTTTTCCTCACAACTAATGCTACAGATTTATTCTCTTTAACCATTTATTCTCTCCTTCAATTGTTCAGTAAATTTTATTGAATATTTATCTCTGTGCAGAAAGTCGCAATTAAAACCTGTCAAATCTACTTCTCCACTCCAAATTAAACTTTCTCAATCCACATTTGAAAATAAAAAGAACAAAATTTTATGTTCCCCCCAAGAAGCCCTTTGTTGAAATTAAAATATCATCCCCACGGAGTGAATAATATATTTTCCATCTGACATTTTTCCCCGGGTACAAAAATAATATAATCTTCATAAAATTCAGATTTTTCTCAGCGAATTTTCCCACCAGAGGGAGGACTATCAGTCTTACTGAGGCTTTTCCTGGGATTAATCGAATCCACGAAAGCCCCGGACAGATGAGCACTCCATTTTTCTCCCACTAATGATGATGAAATCGACTGAATCCCTGATGATGATGATAATCCGTTATTGTCATTCCTTAATTCAAGATTTCCCATCAAAGTTTGTTCATCACTGCTGTTACGGCTGGAGGTAGAGACGATGATAATTATTTCTCTTAACGAATTCTATACTCTATGGATATGTATGGGCTTGAGGACGAGGGTTGCACATTGTGTGTATCAGATCGTTTATAAGGGCGCAGCGGTACCCCTGCCTAACTGGCACTCGAGACTCGCTTGATGAATATGGGAGAGATTATTCCCCAGGACACCGGGCTTGACTCAGTGTTTGTGCCGAATGTCGTGAATTTATTCATAAATCACGAGATGTTGAATCAGGAAAATTCGAGGCGAGAGAAATTTGAGCATTTTCATGAATTTCAATAAAACACTAATTCCCCCCCCCCCCCCCCCCCCCCCCCCCCCCCCCCCCCCCCCTCCCCCCCCTCCCGCCCCCACACCACTAAAACCTATTTAATGTTGTACTAATACCCTAGTTTATAAATAACGAGTTTGTAAATGAAAAAATTGTTTTCTGTTGCAGAGTAAACCGTACGGTTTGAATGCATTAAATAGAAAAATGAAAAAATAAATAAATAAAACACTAACTAAATCGGCGTTAATATTTATAATTTACTACAACTAAATTTTTGGAATTGGGTTAATTTAATGAATTAATTATTTTCCCAGTTAAATTATCAACAATTTTTCTCTCTCAACTCATTTCAATAATTCGTTTATTAAACATTGGGGAACTTGTCAATTGATTTCACTGTTGAATGTTTCAAGGGGTATAAATAAATAATAGGAATCGTTTTAGGGGTCCAAAGCTCGGGATTTTATGCTTCAGATGATCTATTATTTGATGAATCTCAAAATCCACAGAATTTATCTTACTCTTATTGATCGCCAGGGGGCGTCGCCTCTTGCTCTCTTCGCTCAATCCCCCCTCCCCCTTCTTCACATCAAATAGCGAAATTCTTGAAAACTCCAATGGACTTATGGAGCCCTGAAAATGAAAAATTAAGTTATATTAAATTTTGGTTACAAACCTATCGACAATTGCACCGAAAAATTGAATTTTCTTTGTCAGTTTACAATTCCATCGATAGATCATTATTTTCGCAATGACAATGGAAATGTGAATATAAAATTGGGACATGAGGCTCCGGACGAATTCGTAATTTTAAAAAACCAGATTTCAACTGTCGGCGAATTTCCTTCGATACTTAATTCTTAGTTCTTGAAAAAACTTAAAAATTCTTTCCAAAAAAAATCAAAATAGTACATTTCGTAACAAGTGAAAAAAAATGGTTTTTGGAGAGTGGGAGGTTTATGTCACGAGCCGAAGGCGAGTGATATAAGCCTCACGATTAAAAAAACCCTTTTTCCACGAGTTACGAAAAGTTACTTTTCCGAAACAGCGTGATGAAATAGTATATTTCGTACCAAGTGAAAAAAAAAATGGTTTTTTGGCGAATGGGAGGTTTATATCATGAACCGAGGGTGAGTGATATAATCCCACGAGTCAAAAAACACTTTGTTCACGTGTTACGAACAATATTTTTCATCCCAATGTCTCAAAAAATTACTTTTCCGACACAGCGTGATGAAAAAAAAAATTCTCCCGTTGAAATATTTTCTCCTCTAATAACTCTATTATTTACCAGGAGATATCCCGATCTAAACAATTATCAGGAAACTATCCTTTTTAAATTCACTGACCTTGAGTGAACTTTGCCAAAGGTAATTTTGTTTCTCGGTGCATGAAATAATTGCCGTCTAGGCAGTAATCGCAAATAGTATTGTACACACCGAGAGACTCCAATGGCTTGTGAAATTGTGATGAAATTCCTGGGTATCCCTCAGAGAACGGAATAAATCATCCTGAAAAGCAAAAGAAAGTCAAATAAAAAACGAGACTAAGTGCACGTAAGCCTTGGGCTCTCCCTCTCTTAGCATTCTCACCCCCCTCCCCCCCGCGCCAACGTAATTTATTCTCGGGGAATACGTGTTGGGGGTGCCACAGAGGGGAAAGAGAATAGAAGGGGGATGGTAGAAATACAATTTCTTGCACGCATCTCGTAGGGGAGATTTGTGCGCCACGGACTATGGGGGAATCGATTAAAACCCTGATATTTCTGGGGGAATTGTATTTTTCCAGTGTTTAAATACTGCAACTATGCTGACTGGGAATTCTCACGTCGAGGGATTTCCAGGGATGTAACTATTATATATGCCTGTTAATGTTTGTTGTTCATGTTGGGAGACGTGGAAATGGAAATGACCGGTGAATTTTCCGTTTGAGGAGGTGAGGATATCCTGGGGGATAGAGGGATAGTCCGTTTGGTGCAGACATTTCTGAGACCTATGATATTTTAGGGGATCCCCGGGATTTTTTTAATGCTCTTTTCAATGTTTTTATGAATGAAAGAGCACAACAATTTTTCGTAATTTTTTTTTTAGGAAATACCGAATATTATGGCGGCAAATATTTAATAGTTAATGGAGGAATTTGGTCTTGCGGCATTCCAAACGATTTCAATAGATCGAAAATTAATTTTAAGGGAATTTTTGAATATGGGGTTCTGTAGAAGAGACCCAAAAATGTTCGTACAAGCGAAGACATTTTCCTTTTTCTAAAGGTTTATAATATTTAAAATTAAAGGTTGTTCCGGGGGAATAATTGTTCATAAAATTATAAAATCGTAGTTGCATAATTTCATTTATTGTAAAATTATAAAAACCAAGAATTACACTTCGAACCGTAATCTGCTCAAGAAATGAAATTCCACAAAAATTCCACAATCGCCTCATGAATTCATGGCTAGCCACGAGTCCCAGTGAGTGAGATCATTAACAACACATTCTCCAATTAATCCATAACATTCCGTAAAAATGTTTCTGTTCTAGCCTACAATGTTTCTCGAAATTTTTGGTAAATTATCTACCTCCCACAAAACTTCCCCGACAATTTACAGAAAATTACAAATTTATTCCCTTCAATTCACGCCCGCCGATTTCGTCAATTGTCGCCTAATTTTTTATTAAATATTTCTCGGAGTCAACGCCCCCAGAAAACCTGTAACCCAGTGGTTTTTTTATCCCTCCAATTTCGCCAAAAATCCAGCGAGAAATTTAGCGAGTCTAACCCCGAAGTACTGGTAGCGACGCCGGCCGGCATAGCGACGGTGTACGTCGTTATTTCGCGGTGGATGCTGCGGGATCAATAACACCGGCCGGTAGAAACGGAGACGCAAATACATGTCCAATGGTGAAAGCGCAAAGGAAGCGACAAAAGAGAGAGGGAGAGCGAGAGAGAGACAGAGCGAGAGAATGAGAGAGAGAGAGAGGACGGCAGGGCGAGTAGGAAGTCGAAGGGATGCTGAGACTGAGGAGAAGAGGGAGACCCGCGAAGGGTGCGGGCATGCCCCCCTTCACCGCCACCCCCCCTCCGCCCAGCCGTCGTATTCGCTTTGGAAGTGTGCAACCTCCAGTTGGGCCACCCCTCAGTCGTCGAAACAACCCCAGGAGTCGATGCATCCCAGGGTCGTTGCTACCGAACGATCCAACCTCCCATTCTCTCATCCCCTCGCTCTCATTCCTCCCCTGGGCGTATTAAACGTTGACTCTCCATCTCACACGTTCACTTCACAATCAGATGGACTTCCTGATGAGGAAAGAAAAAAAAACATGAACTTTTGGCTCCTCTGTTTTTCGTCGCAGCGAGAATATTAATTTGGGGAAAGTTCGGGCATTTTGTGAGATTCATATCTACTTGGAAATATCGATATTACCAAAATGGCGGGGGTGCGCGCGCAGGGGAAAATGCGCGGGTATGCACGGACGGAGCCGAGAACTCGGGAGAATATTCTGGAATCACGTCTTCAGGGGTTTTTTTTTTTGGGTTAGTGAAAGAGGGTTTTGAAGATTTATTTTGCGCGTACGGCTAATTTGGGAGGAGGAAAACGCGGGGGAGGCGGTTGGGTTGTTTGGAGGGCATCGGAAATTTTGGACAAGTAGTTTTGATAGGGGATTTGGGATTGTTTAGGGAAAAATGGGAAAAGGGGAAAATAACAATAGATGAAAATTAAAGTCAGACAAAATTTATTTAACAACAGAATTTTCGTCGCCATGCTCAAAAATTTTCAATTATTGAAATCGATATTGAATTCTCAGTCAAATCGAAAATTTTCTCATTCTTTTTTCTCCTTCAGGCGTTGATTTTCTGAAATCTAAAAAAAAACATAAAAAATCATAAATACGTAAAATTTAATAGAAAACAGGGGAAAAAAATCGTAAAAAACGCGAAACCCATGTAACCCCTTGAATCGGGTGAACGTCGTTTGGGAAAATCGTTAATCACTTGTTCATTACCTCATACCGAATCCCTCCAAAAATTAATTTCTTCGTTTCGATAATTGACCAGTTGACGTGACAACCGACTGATTCCCAGAAATCCCTGAAATGAAAAAAAATCCTGAATCAAACCATGCCCCTCTCAAACTTTTGATGCACAATGAGAAATTATTATCAGAAGAAAATGCATCAAAAACTATCTCAGGCAAGAAACTCGGAATTGTCTTCTCTTCCGTAGAAATGATCACCCAAAACGATCTCTTTTAATATTCTCCATTTTCGCCCGTGGACCTGTTCCAAAGAACTCCTAAAAAATTCATTCCAGAAAACCCACGGCGCCTCGAGGTGTTATTCTCCATAGATTGAAGAAGCTCCAGTTTAGCGAAAAATGGAGCCAAAAAAAAATCTAGCTGGGAACAAAACGTCTTCTCGGCTCCCAAGAGCATTCTCACATCTCTCATATTGTTTTTTTTTCTCTCCTTCATCCGTGTCGTTGAGTTTCGTTTTTAGGTGCCCGAGCGAAGACGCACGTTTACCTGCTCGCCGCGTTTACCAGGCCTTACATTACTTATACCTGAATCTTCACCTGGCCTCCGAACGCACGAACAAAGGATCGCGAAGCCTGGATTCTCGGTATAATAATGGGGCCCGAGCCATTCACTCCAGCCCCAATGAAATACCAATGTTGTTTACTCAGTGAAATTAATTTATCAATCTAATGACGAATCGGTAGAGGACATTGTCGAGGGAAAATCGGAATTTCAAGGACTGGAGACTAGTAATTTTCCGCTGAGTGACATTGAAATTGATGTAGAGGAAAAATTTTCAAGACATTTGCGATTTTACGTAAACGTCAATGACAGGAATTTACTGAAATTATTTATCCAAATCATAATTTATTTTGTCAACCAAAATGTCAAGATTCCACACCAAATTATTCGTAATCTTTTTATTAATTCAACAATTTTCGGTCAAATTGTCTACTGTTTTGTTTAAAAGAATGTGGTACTCATTGACCAATTTTGTCGTGGATTATAAGTACATTATTACATTTTAATCATCATTATTCCCTCCTGAGGCCTAATTGCCGACACATTAGATATTATGACCTTTCGTATGACCGCAAGATCATAATTTTTCATGGCCATTTTCGGCCGTAATTAGTAAATCCGTAAGCGGTTATAATAAAAAGAAATTCTGAGAAATTCTGGAGAACCTACGGAGAGAATTAAAAAAATCGAAATGGCCTTAATTAGTAAATTAATTTATTAATTTTGAATTACCGACATATTAGATATTATGACCTTTCGTTTGAGTCCATAATTAGAAAATCCGCCAGCGGTTATAATAAAAGTTCTAAATTTATTAATCCCATTATTGATTTATCAATTTCGAATAACAATAATTTTACCCACTTGACGCGAAATTTTTGTTTCTCAAGTGGAGCAGTCGTTGAAGTATTTCACGTTGTGGTGCATCCAAATGCAGTACGTGAATGTGTATTCTCATTTTTAAGCCATAAAAATATATTCCTCGAGTTGTAAACGTGCGGGGACACCACCTGGCAGATGAGGCCTATTGAAAAGACTCAGGGCTGATGTGCATGGCCTACTTAGCCCGCAAGCAGGGGTACATTACTTGCCTTTGAAGACGAATAACGGATGAGCTCGGTCGAAATGTATTAACTGGCACCCAGCCCGCACGTGACTTCTCATTGTACGTTGAATACCTGACTTTATCAGCATCAGCTGCCGCCCAATATCGTGAAAAATCCGACCCCGATCTTATCTACACCTGTCCGATTATTGACCAACAACTGTGGGCATTTTTTCTTTTTACAATTTTACGTCTCCCCTTGCTCCCATCAATTCATCATCTTCAACGATGTCCTAGTGATTTAATTATTTAATAAAATACCTAGTGCCCATGAAACTTATACCATAATTTCTTTACCATTTAAATATTCAAAATTACTCTTTACACGAATAAAATAATAATAATAATTCCAATAATAATTCGTATAATTCCATATTTATTAATTTGCATATAAAATGAACAATTAATTAGGTAACTTTTCCGTCAATATATGATTAAGTATTCGTAATGAGTTAGGTAATTAATTGAGTTAATCATTTTTGGAATTAATTTCTTTATTCAATCATCTCAAATGAAATTACATTATTATTATTATTATTATTATTATTATTATTATTATATTAGCCACGTCGGTAGATAATAATTAAAATAAGAATAATTTTTATGTTCTTAAAAATTAGTTAATATTAAATATAATAAATTTAAAGAAATAGACGGAAGAGGGATTTTAGAGGAGAATAAGATTTCTATACGTACCCAATAAATTTGTTTTAATTTAAGATAAAATTTTTAAAATAGCATTAAAATTAAAAAAAAAATAATTAAAATATTTCTCGTATAATTAGCCAAATAAGAGCATTAGAAATCATATAAATCTGAGTCAACAACCCCTGAGACTTGTATTTAAAAAAACAATTACGGAAATCTTCCATTTAATTTCATCCAAATGTGAATCCAGGATTTTTGTACACTTTCAGTTACATAAATACCGACGTCTTAATTCAGGTATATTCATGGCACTATTACTACCCCTCTGCAGATGGCCGGAGAATAATCTTAACGATGCATGTGTACAGGTAGAACGTGCGCCACGCGCTACACAGCGGAGCGCGTGCTTTCATTTGGTTTTTTTTTTTTTCAAGTCCCTTCGCCGGTTCTCGTACGAGACCAGCGTCTTCGAGCGTGTCACCTGCCTGATTATACAGTCCTCCCTAATCTTTAATTTAACGTTCTGGACTGATGGACGCGGTAATACTTCATACACCCCTCGACCCTGTTTACACGCGACAACGGGAAATTTATTTTCGGGAAAATTGTCCCGAGGGGTCGATCAAAAAATCACCCCCTGAGTTGTTAAAAATGTTTGAGTGACATTTCGGGGAAAAGGGGAATATTTAGTTTAATCTAGTGTTGAAAAATTAATAACATTCAACAATTATTAACTTGATTTGACTGGAAGTGTGGACTTTCCTGAAATTTGACTATAAAAAAATTTCGTCTTGTAAAAACAACGGCCGGCAAGTGGTGTACTTCAATCCTTAAGGTAGTCTTCTGAGTCTACGGCTTAATAATTGGGGTAATAAGGAAAAATGGAGGAGAGATGGAAACAATAACAACAACAATGACTTGGCAGAGGCCAAAGTTCCAGGTGGGAGGCAGCTGCCATGCGTATGCAGCCACAACACACCTGCCTCTCGGCGCCCTCCCCATCACTCTCTAGAGGCCATTTCGTGTATGACCCAACCAAAATCCACTTTCAAAGAGGAGCAAAAAGACAGGAATAAATGGAGATATAAAAAAAATACTCGCACTTGGGATGGCAATTTCCAGGGAATTCAACGGCAGAATTGAAGCATGCGGGTGCCAAGTGCCATCCGCGAGCAGGTGTATGTCACGTTATAAAAGTACCGTCAAGGAATTACTATTCACTATTACTCGAAGATATGTGCACATGTTTGCATTAATTCGAAGATGGGGCTGAGCACCCATCCGTTCACGGAGAAAGAATTGTCTGTAAAAATTACGAAACCTACAGTTGAAAAAATGCTGGAGAGGGAGCTCCGTAGTTCCCGATAGCTAAGTTGGAAAAGCACCCGACGAGTAACTGGAAGGTCCCGGGTTCGATTCCCGGCTGCGGCTGCCGGAATTTTTTCCCTGGAAAATTTCAATTTCCTTTGGAATTCAATGCCTAATGAAAATGACCGATGTTGGGTAATGAATTTCCGGAGGGGGAATTCCGTAGTTTCCGGTAGCGCAGTTGGAAAAGCACCCGACGCGTAACTGGGAGGTCGCGGGTTCGATTCCCGGCTGGGTCCGCGGGATTTCTATCCCTGGAAAATTGTAAGTTCCTTTGAAATTCAATGCCTAATGGAAATAGAAATGTTGGGCAATGAATTTCTGGAGAGGGAATTTTGTAATTTTCGGAATTGTCCCGGTTTCGATTCTCGGCTGGGGCTGGAAAATTCAAATCTCCTCTAAATTATTAGAACAAAAATATCGAACTTTAGTATCCTCCCTTCTCCCAGTTAAATTTCCACCGCTCAGAAATTCCCATTTTTTCTCAACAATTTTTGTTCTCCCTTCCAACCAACTCCCAATCTTATAAATAATAAAAAAAAATTGTGCTAAACTTTTGGCGAGCGCCTCGAGGCGACGAACGTCTACTCCGAAAATAGATTTGGTTGTTGCCAAAAAACAAAACTTCAATTGATAAAATTGATGTGAAAAATTGTCTGCGCATTGCCGGGAAGTCCGGGGAATTTTCGCCGTAAATTGAGCTGGTCGGCAGTGTCTACTTCTCGACAGTGCAACGTGTGTCCGCGACGAACACGCGCCACCACCTGCTACGTATTATCCTCGCCAAGAATGAAGAAAGGTCCAACGTCGTGTGAGCGTACTCTCCGTTTTCATTTTATTTTACTCATTTTTTTTTATTTGCCTTATATATTCGGATCTCTAGTGGCGCACTTTATGTGCCAACCACCTGGTGTTCCGGCTTATTCCTTCGCTTTCTGGATAGCGTTATCTCGTCTTTCCTCACTTCAGAAGCGAAGAGAGACATCTTCGGAGTCAAGTCGGGAATTAGTGTCTTTGAAACCCTTTTACAGTAAATTAATGTAGTTAATGTAATTAGTGTAAATTTTACAGTAAATTAATGAGAGTCAAAACGAAGTTTCTCTCTCAGTTGCCCTGGTAGGAGATGAGAGGTGAGCGATAATAGACCGACGCAGGCCCAATACTGGCCGAATGTCAGACAAGCCCAGGCCCAATGTCGGCCACGCGTTTAAAAGCTTTATTTTGTTTTTTTCTTTAATCAGGATTTTACAACGCTCCTATCCGAGGATATACTGCGATGGTGATCAAGACTTTAAATGGCTAGATCGCCCCATTCTCCCCGGCCGGGTTTTGAACTCGGAATCTTTTGCATGCGAGGCAACGAACTTAGTCACTGCGCCAAGCCGAGCAGCGGGTGAGATTGAAATTGTCAAATTTAAGGATTCTCCGATATAAATAAATACATCCTAGCCCTTAAATAAATTAAATTGAATTAAAAAATGCCTTAAAGTTGAAAACCTAAACCTTTTACAAGCGTATAATCGCCTGATCATTGAAAACACGTTTTTTTTCCCAATAATTAGGCAATTGAATTTTGAAAAAAAAGTAGTCATTTTTATAATTAGAAAAATCAAAAATTGGGCATTTAAATGACTGACTAAAATTTTTGACGGAATATTGGAAGTAGAATCCATGGGGCGAGACACATCAGTCGCCTTCTGTATTTTTAATTCGCCAAGTTCTGCGCACGACGACTCGATGTGGGGAAAGGGAAAAGCAAGTCAGCAACCCCTTGGGTTCATCCTGTCCCGACCTACCCCCAACTATGTCTGAACGCGAATATACGAGCGTAGACGCCATTTTAAGGGGGAATATATAACCGGTGTGTACAGTCGTGCCAAAAAATATTGTCTCAGTGATTATATTTCGCGATTTATTAAGTGGCCCCTTTAATTGGAAACCAATACTTGATAATCGTTGAATATTGATTCAGATACAGAATCAATATTGATCCCAAGGAAGTCAAATTATTGTTTTCCTCTTATAAAATCCCAATTTCCCAGGACGATTTACCTTTTTTTATTTAATTACACGAGCAAATTACGCGACTTGGTCCGTAATTTTTATCGAACATTTCTCGCCGTGAACAAGTAAAATACAAAGTAGGTAAAATGTGTATCGACTGAGGAGAGTTACTTAAAGGCAGACACAATCGCAAGCTGCTCAGCCATAGAGTGTAGAACACGGTCCCTGCAACGTCGAACCGTGAAGCTCACCGCCTGGGATTTCTCCTCTGGTGCGAGTCACCGGTGATGCGTCTGAGTGAGGCCGAAGACGATGCCAAAGGACAAGAGAAAGAGAGGGAGGGAGACCGATAGCCGCCGATCATCCACGACACACGCATGAAATTTCCCCCGCTGGATATAGTCCACGCACACCCATACATTGCGGGAGGTGGAGGGGACTTGTCGCTCCACATGCGAGCCTCCCGTGCCTACTATCGATTACCGACTGGATCACATTTACCCCTCGGGAGGAGGGGCATTGTGCTATATCACCGGATTAATTATCGAGGTGAAAAAAGGGGTGGTTCGAACATGCACCAATGATATCATTAACCGACCGACACATGCCACATTTTTTTTCATTAAACTCCAGCGAGTTTTTTTTTAACGGAAGGAGAATACTTTGGAAATCATTTTATACTCGAGTAGCCCAGACGGGAGAGCGCTCGACTGGCATTCGGAAGGTCCCGGGTTCGATTCCCGGCACGCGCTGTTCAGAATTTTTTCTTCAGTTATTTGTGGCCTCATATCTGGGCTGTGCCTCGAATTATTGAAAATATTTTTCATCACGCTGTGTCGGAAAAGTAACTTTTCAGTCACTCTCCGCTTCGCGTCGAGTGACTAAAAAGTGCTTTTTTGACACATTGAGATGAAAAATAATTGTTCATAACAGGCGAAAAAAGTGTTTTTTGACTCGTGGAATTATATCACTCGCCTTCGGCTCGTGCTATAAACCTCCCACTCGCCAAAAACCATTTTTTTCACTTGTTACGAAACATACTATTTCTGCCTGGATAGGCCGAAAGTGAGCATTCTCGCTTCGCTCGCTTAAAAATGCTCATTTTCGCCCATGTCGGCTGAAAAATCGTATTCAACCCTCGGGAGGAAAATCAGACAAGCATTCTCCACGTGCTTACAACCCTCGCCTTACAACCTTCGCCTTCGGCTCGAGTCGTAATTTTGCACGTGAGCACGACTTGTCTACTTTTCCTCCCTAGGTGAGAAATATACTATACCAGCGCAAGGCGCCCTCCCCAAACCTCAATTAATAATAACCCTCAGAGTCCCTAATTCAACCCTTCCGAATCCGCCGAAAATCGACCCTCACATCCCCTGGAAAAATCCGCAGGAGAAATCCCTCTCAAAAAACCATCGGCAGTAAAAAAATTCATGGCAAAAACAATTTGTCCCAGCCCATCGAACCATGAATATTTCATTTCTATCCATCACGGATGACAGAGTGCGAGACATTGGCGAAGGTCAAGACTCGATGGAGGGGTGGAAAAATATTCTGCAATTTTTTTTCATTCGTCTGCTTCCGGCGTCGGCGCGCGCCCATCACCGGGGGATGAACTCCCCCACCCGCTCCCCCTTCGCGAAGGGCTCTTTGTATTTTTTTTGTCGGGTGAGCTGCACGTTTCCCGCAAAAGATATGGTATGGTGGGTAGAAGGCTAGAGGTGGATGAACCGGGGCGTCGCCCGGGCGAAAAAGGCTGCAGTCGCGATCACTAGTGATGTATCCAGCGCAAGCAGCGAGTCCAGACTACTAGGCAGAGGGTAGATCCCCCGGAGGTGGATGAACCTGGCGTTGAGTTTTTAGAGTGGAATGAGAGTACGGCTGGGCTTCCTCGGGGCTCGATCGCCCCACTCAGTTGCTCTGCTGGGTTCACGTTGCTATGGCGACACTGGCGCTCACCAGTTTCCCAGTATCCAGACAGAGATTCTCGCACCCCCGTTGGAGATATAGGAGACGTGCGATGCCCGACTATCCATGTATATGGTGTATATAATATTGTACATGGCCCGCTCATTTCAACCCCTCGGTTATATCGGCTGGCGGGAGGAGAGAGGAGGTGAGCCCCATGGGCCTGTCTGGGAAGCGTTTGTTGCACTACAATACTCCATTCGCATAACAGGGGTTCTCACTGGTGGGTTGCGAAATTTTCGCCACTTCGAGGACGCCTATTCCATTTTTTTGCCACATTTTTTTTTATTTTTTTTAGACCAAAGAAGGGAATTTCTAGAGCGCCCCCATTCTTGTGACGTCACGGGAAATCATTGGATAGGGTTTGGAACGGTTAGGACGGATTCAGGATTGTTCTCAATATAAAATTGGCATGCAATTTATTTCTGAAAAAATTCATAGTCCAGGCCGGGATTCGAACCCGCGATCTTCCGATTATGCCGCGTGTGCTCTTCCGAATGAGCTGTCCAACTCCTAGCTACTCCTTTATTTCAAATTTTCATTCTCCATTTGGTTGGCACCTCCGCAAACTTCGTCATCGTATCCTAAGTGTACCAGTTTTTTTTAATTGTGGAACTCCAAACGAGCCAGAAAGCCATTGATGTCTAATAGAGAATGCAGTTACAACTCTGGCACCAGAATCTGATACCAGAGACTGCTATTGCATTTCCTGTTGGGCCTCCGGCGTCTCCTGGTTTGTTTTGAGTGCCTTGCAGTACTCAAAGTCCCTCAGGAATCGAATGCATTCACACTCGGAACGCTAGCTCCAGTATATTTTTAAAAACTTTTTTTTTTATCATCGAAATCTTCACGATTTTGTATTTCAAAATTAGATTCATCGCCATCACCCAAAATAATATGAGAAAATATTTTTTATTAGCTAAAAAAAAATAGTAATAGTTACTCTTGAATGTATTATTCTTCCTCAATCTTTGCTGTTTCGAATGGCGACTGCATTGACGCGAAACCCTCGGATTTTATTTCTCCCTCGAATCCGCAGACAATCGGGGGAGAGAAATTCTATGGAAAGAATGAGAATCGCTGCGCAATTGGTACGACTCGGTGGCAAACGCAAGGGGTGTGCGAGCAAATTTCAACGGTCTATGGCGTATTTTTTTTTTCTTCTTCCTTTTTTTGCTCACAATTTTTTTTTTCTCTCCACTCATCTCAACTGGCATGAGACTGAACTGCCGATCAATATAGACGTCCAAGCTTTATTCACATTCTCAGCGGTCCCTCGTGCCAATATTTTCTCTCCAGTCAACTGTTATTCGTTTTTGATGTCACACATGTCATAACGACAGTTTTTCTCATGTGTTCAGCCAGCATCTTGGGACATCTATTTATATTTTACTCTTTTTGGCCCTTATTGTGACCGTTTCCAAGCCGTATTTGAACCGTTCGCGAAAGAAAATCTTCCAAAATTGAGGGTTAAAAAATTATCAATGATATATCGAGTAATACCGGCAATACTAACGGAACTAGTGAATTAATTGTCAGAACCTTTTTTGTAGCTCACATTTTGCCCTACAAAAACGATCTTAACGGAAATTCGGCTACCTCCCCCCACTTTCGAGCTATTAATCAAAGAATAACCAGGAAATAAATTCCTCTTGAAATTTTCGTGAAGAAAAAAAATTTATCGATTCAGTTTCGTCCTCAGTTTTTCAGGAATACCTCCGAATCTATGAGAGATCGAAACATTTCTGTTAATATGTTTATTGTGGCTTTCACTTTGCTCTACAGAAAACATCCTAACAAAATTTCCTCTATCTCCTTCCCATTTTGAGCTATTAGTTAAAGTAACACCCGGCAATAATTTCTTCTTAAAATTTTTCCGCTGAAAATTGAAATTGTTCGACACGTTTTGATTTCCCATATCAAAAACTAATTGGACCCCTAGTAGGCGGTGTCCCACAATGATTAATACTATCGTTTAAGGGTGTGGCGAGATGGCCGTTGAAACCCACCGGAAATGGCCCGTAACTGCTGGACTGATCGACGGCAACACTGGAAAAATGCCTGAGGGCAATTTCGATAGGTAATTTTCAACCCTGGATGTACCTACCCATCACCACGTGATACTCGATTCCAATTCAATTTGGTAATTTCCCATTGTAGCCAAACACCACCCATGGAATAATTCAGTTTCAAATATCTGGATACAATACAGCTGAATTTATTTATTTATTTATTCTTTTATTTTTATTTTTTTATAATATATAAATCGTTAATGTAAAACAGAGGAAAATTAAATACATCTGTTTCTGTTTATGATATACTTTTGCTTTCATAAATATATAATATGTATAATTCCATATAATTGTGTATTTTAATAGTAATATATAGTCATGTTATTTCGTTAAATCATCTTCTTGACTTTTTTTTGGTTTGTTACAATCATGGTATGGAATGAAGGTTTTATTATTTATCGATAGCTTAAATACATGAGTTATCTTCAATTTTTATTTCTGTTTTTTTTTTTTCATTATTTCTGCCTGTAATCACGCGAAAGAGACGACGATACTGCGAATTTCTTCAGCTTTAGTCGCTTCGGGCGCATGAAATTTGCGTAAAAATCTCGTCTCATTTTTTATTATTCAATTTTCTTTTTAATTTTTATTTTTAACCTTTTTTCCAATTTTAACTTCACCTCTGGACAAATTTTACAAACAACAAAACTTGCCGTCAACATGAAATCCATCCCTCGCTTGTCCATAATTTTTTTTTTCGTCGTTAAAACGGATGATCAGTCTTCGTGAATCACAGAAAGCTTTGATATGGCCTTTGACGAGATTTTTAGGCCCCACAGGTGAGGAGAGAAGGGCACTCGCAGTGTCTCGTTAATAAAATTTGAATTATTCTTTGTCAATTTGACGTGACACAGACAGAAATGGAAATTTTGGGGGCGAATGGCATGAAAGTTTCCGTTCTTAACCGTCAATATCTCGAGATCGGTGTAGTAAAAATGAACGACTTTCGATTTATTTTGAAGATAATTCGTCGGGCTTTAAAAAAGCCCGGATTTATCCAAGTCGCAGCTTTTGATCGGGAGATATTGATGAATTAAGAGCCCTCGAGAATGAGAAAATCCGGAGAATGGGATTAAAAAATTGTTTGTCTCCTTCAAAACTGACTAAAAAAGTGTTGAGAATGACCAGGAGAGAGTGAATAATTTCAAGAAATATGGAAAAACACTGGATGCCGCCATCTTAGAACGCCCTCGTGGCACCGAAGATGGCGGCGCTCGCGCTTCTCTCCACTTCGCATTTTTGAGCCTTTCTCAAAATTCTCCATTTTCTCCGATTGATCTCTACTACCGTTCATTCGATTCACAAGAAATGAACAATTCTCCCCTAATTTTATCAATTTTTTCCCATTTTTGAGGCCTCTTAGAGGGCCCATTCAACATTAAATTGTCGTAAATTTCGTGGATACTCTTGAATTTTCATCCCCAATCAAGGTTTCAAGCCTAATCTGTAAGTGTAACTACTCATTACAAATACACATTATACAATACATAGATCTACCTCGTTATTACATATTCTTAATTCATTCATCGTCGAGATATTTCTTGTCAATGATTCGGTTTCCATATGTACCACATTACGTAAAAATGCGTACGTGTATATAAACTTTTATTTTAATTCATCTTTAGGCCTTAACCATGCATCGTAATCCATAAGAATATAGATATAATATGTACGTGAATTAATAATTCAGCATTGAATGCTCATCTACAACCCAACATCGTCAATACATAATTATCCACTCCCGTATCCCGTCCACACAAACGAGCTAATCGCATTTCGATTTTCAACTCGATATTCCAATTATCAATCTCAACGCATTTTAAAATCCATTTTTTTATCCCTCTCATTATTCATGCAAAACTGTTATTTTTTTTTTTATTTATTTATTTACTCATTCACTCGTCATTTTTAGGTTGTTGCAACAGCGAGTGCCTGGGAATGATATTCCCGCGTGAAATTTATCAAAAATACGTTTTTATATATTTTTTTTTCTTTTTCATTTTTTGGCGGACGTTCACGAGAGCGCGCCTGGAACATCTTTTTAGCGTGAAGAGGAAGATTGAACTTTCAATTTCAAAGAATAATCGTAGGTATGCCATTTTATTAATATTACTTCTTTTTTTTATGAAAGAGAATTGAGAATGTAATCACTACAACTCGACATTTTTGGAAAATTATTTCTCGAATCGTTAAAAAGTTTTTTAACGGTCGTGGAATTTTTTGTTTTCCTCCCGAAAATTATTCAAGAAATAATTTTTCTGTGCGTTTCACCGGAAAAGAAATGTCATCTCCATTATTTTTACAATTTAAAAAGCTCTCTTACGTCACTAGCGCAGAAGGGACATGTTCTCCTCACGTGTCAGTCAATTTTCATCGAAATTACTCTGTGTTATACCTTTTGTTATGATAATAATCAGTCGAAAAGCTAAATGCACATATCAGATGTCAGTCCGCGGCAGAGTCTCATGGTTCACTTCAACGAAAATTGGACGCACTTTGCGGCCAATATTTGTATACCCCAAAAATACCATGTAATGAATAAAAAAATCCCATGAAACTCACCGCGCACTGTATATATTTTAAAATAAATATTTTTCATGTATTTACAGGATAACTTTAAATATATATATCATATAATATACTTATATCACAAATTATTACGTTAGCAATTTCGATTAATTCATCTGGTTTATTTGTTTATTAAAATGAGTGAAGGGATTTTTAGGTAATTTATTTATTCATATTTTTAGTCAACTGTTATCGATTTTGGAGGTAATAATTATCGTTAGGGTTTTAATTAGTTCTTCTGACACGTCGTAAAAAGTTAATGGAACAGTAGACAATTCCATTGGATTTCTTTTGAATTTTCAATTGGTTTGTTTTAGATAAAAAAATTAGAGAATTCAATTTTTTTTTCTAGGAAACTTGGGCGACTTTTTCTGTCAAATTCCCTCGCCTGAAATTTTCCAAATTTTCTCATTCTCATTTTCTATTTTTTTTTTATTGAGAGGGTGAAGAAAAAATAAAATGAAAAAAATATTTGAAAATTTCAGACCAAAAAATTCGGAGGAAAAGGTGTCAATAGAAATCGTCGGCGAACTGAAAGTTCAGGGGAAATTCAATGGAAATTTAATTTTTTTTTAAATTGTCATTTCGTGCCCCTCCAGAATTGAGTGCTTGCAATGCTTGTCACTACTTCTCTGAACACATTTTAAGTGACAAAAGTGGAAATTCTGTAGTGTCTCATTCCTCTCGTGTCTATGTAATATCATTCGTGACATTTAGTGAATAAGCTACATGAGAATTGGGCAGTAATTACGTTACGCTAAATAATCAAAGAATATTTTTATCTTTTCCATTACGCTTCATGCTTAATTCCTACCACTACATCAATTTTACGATTACCTATATTCCTTCATTCGCACTATTATTAATTGGGAAATAGTTACTCATCGTTCTTGCATATTTTCGAGTTATGGAGTGACGAAAATTGTTGTGAGGATAATGGGTACAAGTAACTGGAAATATTCAATTTCCTAAATATTATTTCCATGTGGATCGATCGACGAGATATCTCCAAATATCTTTCGTCAAAATAACTTTGTCAAAAAAATCTGGCCAATTGTTCTTTTATTGCAAAATTTGCAAAATAAGTCAATCAATGAATCAGTAAATAGATAATTATTTCTTGTCTCTTTACAATACAATATTTTTGGGAAAATATTTCCGTTTGAAGTCATCTTGTTATCATTTTTTTCCGGAATGTAATTTTTGAAAAAGTTATTCTGGTTTTAAATTATTTAGACATGTACCCAGCGACAGATCTACGGAAATATGGATGCGAATTTTGAATATAATATTGTTTAATGTATGAATGTCATAAATATAAATAGCGTTAGGTGATAATCATCCATCATCAATATATTTTTTAAATTTAATATCATTTTTTTTTCTCAACTCTTATAACGTTTCATAGATCGAAAAATAAATATAAAAATAAACCGGGCATTTAGGTTATTAATATTTTGTATCAATAATTTTTTCATTTTCATTTTTCTTCATTACGATTTATCTCTCTCATTTATTTTCCATTTGCTTATTAAATTTTATTCCCACCCCCCTTACCTTAACCTTTGTCATGTTTTTTTATACTCTTTCCACTGCAATTCCTATTTGACGGTTTTTTTTACTTCACCTCTTCTATAGCTTTTCTGCATTTTATCGGAAAATTTTCCAGTGAAACGTTATTTTATGAACTATTTTTTTTCTTTCTCTATGTTTTTTTTTTCGTTGCCAAGTTGAATTATCTTTGTTTGTTAGTTCGAGTTAACTCACCCATTGTTTCAGAAAGTCAACTTGGACTCAGATCGGAAGACATGGATGTCGCGCTTTTGCTTCATCAAATTGTCTCAGAAAGCCTATTTAACTATTTAATTCCCTCATCGACTCGTGTGAAAAACAAATGAGTTTGTAGTTTTAGTATTTCTTGTTTCAACGTTTTCCGGAGGGAGAAAATTATATAAAAATTACCGATAGGATTTTGCTGAATTTTATCAGGCAATTTTGCCTGAAGTATTGCACACTTTATGAATGATAAATTAAAAAAAAATCGCAGTGATTAATAAACATTTGAGTTTTATTTAAATATAGTATTGTGTTAGATTATATTGGGAATATTGTAATTACAGATTTTTTGCGGAATTTTTCCCTCAAAATATTTCATTTTTTATAGTTTTTTTATTTTATAGAAACATTTGAGTATTAGGGACAAAATGAATATGAGAATTATATAAAAATAACCCCTAGGGTCTACTAATCGTTATAATGATTAAAGCATATTTACAATTTTTTAAATGTAATATTAGATTTTATTCTAAATATTGAGATTGTAATATTTTAGGGGAATTTTCACACATCGCGTTATATTTTTCTCCCTAAAACTGAGGGATAAAATTGAATTCAAATGCCTCTTGACATTGATACAAAAAAATGTCAAAGTTAACGAAAAAAATATAAATAAAATAGCCATAATTATTGCACTCCATTTAGAATAACGCAATTGTAATTTTTATTCTGTTATTTAATTGTCCCCCTTAGAATTCAAGGGTAAATTTTAATATAAATTTCTCTGGTCATGAAAATTTCAGTCCAACCCCATATTTTTCCTTTTTAAATCGGATCAGCACGCCAAGTGTTTGAATGTAATGAGTACGACATTCTCTCATGTTCTTGAGCATTTTGCAACATACACGAAAAAGTACAAAATTAATTTTTTACACACTCTCAATATTTTTTTTTCAATTTTTCAATTTGCAATTATAAATTTGCACAGACCTACTGAGTGGATAGATCCTTGCTCTTGCTTTCACGAATTTATTGGATGAGAATTTCTAACGATGGTAATATTGCCTCGTCTCACAAATTCACGAATGGGTGAAAAATACGAGGGACCTCGACTATTCATAATTCCTCAGGTGCCATTAACTCAGTAAAAATTATCAATGGTCACGCATGATATCCATACGTTATGCCCCATCAACATATATGTTTATGGATATTTTTTATTTTTACACTGTTAATGATTTTTGCTGAAATTTCCGGATGAGCTTCTGTCGTTTTTTTTATCCGATTACAGTCGCAATAAAATTCCTAGAAATTTCCCCATCGAAAATTCAATGCAGAGAATTCGATGGAAAAATCAATAGAAACTGTAACTGGAATAAGAATTCCCAGAAGTCGGAAAAATTCCGATTAATATACTCTGGAATTTCCAGTTTTACCATCTTCCTGTCAAATTTCCCTCACGACAAAATTGCATAAAAAATCCAGCCAATGCGGGAGAAAATTCGGTGGAAATTCTTTTAACTATTCAATAATTTCGGGGAATTTAATCAAAAAATCTCTGCCATTCGCCAGCACATTTTTTACAGAAAATATTCAGGAGAAATTTTTTTATGGAAGCATCCACAGAATTTCATACTTTCATACAAATTATTTTCACATTAATTCTCCACTTAATATTTTCCAGATTTTTTCATTTAATTTCATTCCCCAATAAATGTCCCACTGGAAAAACTTCTGTAGCCAACTGAACTAATGCCGATTTTTCCGTAAAATAATTCCCACCGACCATTTTCGAAATCCCCCAAAAACGAATAAATTCTCCCTAGAATTGATTTATCATCGAATTCTCCCGACTATTCCGCGCAATTTTTTTCGCGTCTGTAGCGTCGCCCTCCAGAATTAATTATCAAACTACCAATGCAATTACCTACGTTTTTCTCAGCGATATCTGTACTATTTTCACCTGAAATAATCTATCCTAATCTTGACCCCTACAGTTTATACTTATTAATATTCTAAATTCATGCCATCCCATTTCATACACATAGTAAAATAGAAAAATGTTAATAATAGACTAGCACGGTTTTCACTCGCGCCCTCTTAAGTATTATAATAATCATCCAATATATATATATATTCGGTTATGCAGGACAAGCTCACCTGCCGCCTCATTGTTTTCCCCAACCTGTCTAATTGAAGAACAATCAATCGATTCTGGAAATCCCTCAGTCAATATTTCTGTATCATTTGATTAATTACCTAAATCAAGTACAGAATTTTATCTCTCCCGATTTATCGACAGTAACATATATTTCTTTTTATTCCTTAATTTTTTTTTTTTTCGGAAAGTTTACTTTACGATTGTTATTCGACTTAAAAGCATTTGCTCCCTCATTAACCAAAAGCACACCGGGGTGGCTAGAAACGAAGATACGAGTGAAATAAATGAGGCGATTTTGTGAATAATCTACTCAAAAGTATTGCCCTCATTTACTTCGGTTGTTTTTATTGGTCTGGCGCACAATAATCAGTTTATTTCGACTTTTTTTCAGTTTAAAAAGAAAGCTACTAGCCTGAATCATGAGCGGAAGAGAGAGAAAGACGGACATTAAACTCTTACTTTAAGCTTGCGATTAAAATACGATGACCTTGGAATAAGCCCCGCCTCTGGGCGATCAGTGCCATCTCTCGGTAAGTTTTTGGCTCGCGTGAACTGTTCACTTCGACCAGCAGTAATTGAGTCTGAGTGCTTTGATGATAATTGGTGCATTAGTTTATAATTTTTTCGCAGTAAACAAGGAGAAAAAATTAATGATTGATACTTGAGATTGGGTCCGTTTTATTTTTAAAACGGAAACGATGGAAGTGGAGAATTTTTCGGGTTTTGAGGTCGACTTTTGAAATGTTTGCGTCAGTAATTTTCACAAAATGTTAATTTATTATTAATGTTTTTTGTGTAATATTGTTTGATACTTTCGGAACATATCAATAGCTGGATATTATAATATCATGACAAGATTAATAATATCTAGGCGAGAGAATTGTGGGAAATATTTGAATCGTTGAAGGGAGAGAGTGCAATTAACTCTAGCTCATTTTTATATCTGAATTATCCAATTATATTGCACGCGGAAAATTTGCAGAAAATCATATTCAATGGGCATCCCTTTGACAGCGCAAATTGGTACACTCAAAAGAAGAGTTAAAAAAATGGCTTTTGGCGAGTGATATAATCCCACGAGTCAAAAACCACTTTTTTCACGAGTTACGAACATCATTTTTCATCTCAATGTGTCGAAAAAGTACTTTTCAGTCACTCGAGGCCAAGCGGAGAGTGACTGAAAAGTTACTTTTCCGACACAGCGTGAAGAAATAGTATATTTCGTAACAAGTGAAAAAAAATGATTTTTGGCGAGTGGGAGGTTTATATCACGAGCCGAAGGCGAGTGATATAATCCCACGAATCAAAAAACCACTTTTTTCACGTGTACTACGTGAAAATGTACTTTTCCGACCCAGCGTGATGAAAATAAAATTTCGATATTTCTGTTTATTTATGATAAAAGACTGACGCGTGACAAAAGACACTTATCACGTTTTACCACTTCAGTACTGAATTAGTTTGATAAAGATTTTGATTCAGTCGGTATTAGAGCCTGATCCGATTGGGAACCTCTGCAGTCGTTGAATAGGGGGTGGGTGGGTGGCTAGGGCGTCGCCGCGTCTCCGCCGCGCCACGACCCCCACGAGCTATCGACCGAGACCGGTGAGAGCGAGCGACGATATACAGAAAGTTCACGAATGGAATAAAAAAAGAATGAAAAAATGGGAAATGAGAACCACTCGCGAGCGAACTCAGTCGTCTTTTCGGAATAAAAAAAAAATACGAACGAGTTATTACGTGGGTAACTTAATTTTAACAACCGATATCCGAGGGATGGAATGGTCTCCGCATTGTCGGGACTACCGTACAGTCCGTCGTTTTTTTATAAACATTTTGCGATTACTCTAATTTGTTGCGATTATCGGAGACTGGGAGAAAATTAATTGGAAAATTCTGGAGAATAATCTTCCCTTCTTTCAAATGCTATAACTAATTAATCAATTTTTTTTAACTTTGAACTGGATTTTTGGAATTTCTTGAATTACAAATTTTTTTTTTCTTCAGTTTATGATTTTTCAATGTTTTGAATTAATTAAATTCTAATTACGGTGATTCATTATTCCATTCGGTTTGTGTCTCTGGCAATATTTTTAATTCAGAGCACGTGAAATTTTAGCGTAATTCGCTATCGGTACTCAATAATGAAAAATTGCCCTACGATAAGAATAATTCCTCGGATAATTTTTTTTTGTTTCTTTCTAAATAATTATCTTTCACTTGAATACTATAGAACCGATGTCTATGGAATTTGTTTCTATCCTCACCCAAATTTTCCCTCCAAACTTTCTCCAAAAATTGGAAAAATTTCTGATCTTGAAAAGTAAATAAATAAACAAATGCTGTTTGAAAATGAAATATATTTCTCTGTATGTAAAAATAATTGACTGAACAACTGCAAAATATTTTCGTAAATTAAAATAAATTCGACTGTAGTTGGACTCGCGTAATGCATGCTCGGATTCTTATTCTCTGTACGTAAAAATAATAGACTGAACGTATGCAAAATATTTTTGTGCATTAAAATAAATTCGACTGTTGTTGGATTCTCGTAATGTAACCGGTCTGATATCGATTCGCTGCAGGAAGGGACCGCGTAATCGAGGCGAACGGTGAGGGCGAGACCGAGAGCAAAGGCAAAGGGAGGGATGACAGAGGGCGTACTGAGAAGGGTTGGTCCCCGTGTACGGTAACGGGGGATAGAGCATTTGAAGCCAGAGGATACATACACACTCTTGTTTTTCACCACTACTATCGTCATCTCCCGTTGCCGCCGCCCCAACGGCCCCCAACGGCATCGACCGCAGCCCCAACGCTGCAATGCGACGTTGCCATCCCAACAGGCAACAGCCTTTCCCAGATTCTATTGCAGCGTCTGCTTTCTCACACCCTCTGATTTTTTTTTATAATTTTTCTTCGACTCCAGACACTGCCGAAATTACTCCAATTCATTAATTTCAAGTTGCAATTGTTTATTAAATCAAATGAAAAAAAAAGTTTCGTTCCATTGAACGAATGCAACGAACTGTATTCTTTGAATTTGTTTTTTTTTATTTTCAACTTTTTATGGATTTTTGGAGAAAATTTTTTCAAATTCATATCTTGAAATTTGTTTTTTCGATATCTGATTCAATATTTCGATTCAATTCATCCTTAAGAATAGCTTCAGGCGTAATTACAATGTATTTTATTGTAGAATTTTTTTCTATCCATTGACGAATTTATTTAGTTTTAAAAATAATTTACCGTCTGCAATTCCAGGAATTATTTTTTTTGAGTTTCGTCGAGATTTTACTGAATAGGCACGACTTGTTTTTTTTTTCTCAATTTTGTCTGATAATTGCTGACTGAAACTACTTAAATTGCTTGTTAAATGGTAATTCATTAGTTGCTAAATATTTTTAAAGTGTAATTTTTGTTCCATTTTACTTGGGAATTATTTAACTTTAATTCATCAATGGCTTTATCAAAATTATTGCTTTGTATTCTTCAATTTCCAAATTTTCCTCATTTTCAATTATTCTCCTGTCACTCCGGGGCCAAGGAAAACCACTTGAATTAATTGGCGTGGATGTGCAACATTTCCGTAATTCCAATGTGAAAAATATAAACCCCCAACAACTCGGGGTTTCGTAATCCAAAAAACAGGTACGAAGAACATTCCTTCCCAGTTCGTTTGCACAAGTGACTCAGGGAATGTTTCCCCACAAATTTCAGGTATGGACGAGAGGGAGAATCCGGGCGGAGGCTGCAGAGGAACCAAAACCGAAGCTATTCGTGATTTTCAACAGTCAATCGTATCTCAATATGTCCGAGTAGAAGTGTTTAAAATAATGAAAAAAGAATGTGTTGAGTTTTCAATGTAAATTACATAACTTTTTATTTAATTTTTGTATATAGATATTTCAGTGTATCAGTGTAGATGTAATGTATTTTTTTCAATAATTTTCTTTCTACTAAAATAGTAATTGGTAAGACTTTCGTAAAAATACTTATGCTAGATCATATTAATGTATGTTTTTCTTATGAATTTTAAATCGACGAGTGAGTACATAATTTTCATTAATTTCCCTAGAAATCGTCGTGGATTGCAACGTTTTCATTTTTTAGTCTTTTGAGTATTAATGATTTATTCGAATTTTATTTATTCAATGTCACAGGATAATCCAGAGTTTTGAATTTCAGGCGAAATGTTGAGAAGTGAGACAGGCTCACGTACTGAAACGTATAATTGAATAAATAAACATAAAAAGGATAACCGAAAAATGGAAATTATAGGGAGAGGAAAAAAATGTTAAATAAAAAAACAAAAGTGCGCTCATTTGAATCATATTATATATTAAAATATTCATAATAATATAATACTAATAATAATATATTATCGTGTTCGTAAAATTACATAAAAAAATATAGAAAATAATAAACTTGTAGCTATTTCTTCGTATTAATTATTCTTTTTCTTTTAGCTTTTCTCATCTTTTTGTTTTGTCTCTTTCATGCACTCGAAAATAATTTGTTTTTACTCTCACTCGTTCGTGGCATTTGTAATTTCTTCCCTTCATTTTTTTTTATGCGTACTTTAATAGTAATAGTTAATAATTGTATTTAAATCGCGTGCCCTAGCATATATCATTATTTGTCTTTGCTGCGGGTAATTTATATTTGCATTTACACTATTTCATTTCGCTGTCTACTCATTCCACTTTAAACATTTAATCCTTTAGTCAATTTTCCTTTCACGAGAGCGGAAAAGTCTTTTTTTCTCAATGACTGTCGAATAATGCCCAAAAATAAATACTCAAGATTCTCTCCTCTATATATTCACTTCTCTTTTTTCCATTTATTTTCTTTGTTTTACGGGAAGATAATGTGTTGTAAATGCAAAACACGTGTCAGTCAAATGCGTCCGGCGGATTTTGAAATGAAAAGAATATAATAAAATTTGAATAAAAAAAAAAAAAAGAAAACTATAATATCTCCCAACTCAAGGAGGCAAGATGCCCGCAGAAAAGAGAAAATAATAATGAAAAAAAACCAGGAGGTCAAAAAAAAGGAGAAAGAAATAAACAAATGAAATAAGAAAAAATAAAACCTCCCAATACCCAAATTCAACCTTTTCATTTGCAAAACTAGGATTCCTTATAAAAAATAATAATAATAAATAACATCACGCGATTAGGCGAACACTGGGCTCGTGTCCCACTCTCCGACTCAATTCTCCATATTAATTCGCTTATTTTCCTTCAAACGTTATTCACCCTCTCTCTCGACTCTCATTCCACCCTCAATTCTCCTATAACTCTCACACACTCTCTCTCTCTCTCTCTCTCTCTCTCTCTCTCTCTCTCTCTCTCTTACGTCAGAGAGGAACAGAATACTTAGAAAATTATCATGACGAGTTGATTTGTGGCGATCGATAAATTATATACAAACACAAAAAAACACAAAACAGAACCGGCACTTGTCCAGTGAAATGAACAACATTGATGTCTTTATTTTCCCCTGAAATTCAAATACCCCCCACCCCAAAATCATCGAAATTAATTGGTCATGGATGTATTCACTCGAATAGTCAAATAATCATCGATAAAATTTCTCCCCCACCAGCGATGTTCATTTCACTATCAAAGCGCAGTAAAATAATTATTAATACCTAATAATAGTGATAATAATAAATGTGATGATCGCAAAATGTCGAAATATAAAATATCTTCGCTACATATATTAATCCTCGTAATTATTCTCCTCTCAAATTATGTAATCGTCAATTTGTCACACGCATTATGCTCTTTCTCTCTCTTGTCTCTCATTAAAATTTTCTCTTTGTATCTGGTTTTTTTTTTTCGTGTCACTGAACGCCTCATGATGCTGGGATTTTCGATGAACTCAAAAAAAAATACTACGCACAACATTCAATATAATAATCATAATATAATAATGAATAATTTATAATTCGTAATCAATCGTAATATGACAACTATAATAATGCCTGTCGTGGGCATCTACATATCGACACACACACATTTTAGGATTCTTGATAAACAATAAAAGGTCTATGGTCTCTACGTAGATTCTCACACGAATTGGTTTTTTTTTTCTCATCATAAATATCCCCCGTCAAATATTACCTAAAAGGAGTAATTTTCAAAAAATCATAATGTTTTCATCATGAAAAATTATCAGTTTTTTTTTCTCCAATTATTTCCCCCATTATTTAATCTTGCGAATTGTCGATTCATCTCGATTTCAATTTTCCTAATACCGTATTATCCAAATAACATGTTTTACACTCGCACCATTGTTAAATTATTTCTGTATTCATTCATTAAATTTTATTAATCACCACTGAAAGTATTTGCAAATGAGTGAAGAAAAAAAAAATTGTCATCTCTCCAATCAGCTTGTAATATCGTTTCCCCTAAAATTACGATTGTATTTATTATTAAATCTTGGAAATACTGATTCTCTATGTTCAATTGAATTTTTTCCCTTATTTTATTTGTTTATCTTGTCGAACGGTTGCCTCCATCAGTTGACTCGTGTATTAATGAGCGACATTACCTCTCGTTTAATTTTCCATTTCTCACGGCATTTGCATCCATATTAATTACTCTCATACGCAAATCACACAAAATGCATCCACCACGTGTAGATAAAAAAAAAAAACCTACAAGAAAATAAGTGTTATCGAAATAGAAAAAAAAAGATGAAAATGCGCTTAACGGAAATACTCATTGTTAAAAGATGAGAGAAAAAAAAACGTATTAGAAATTCAAAGTATTTTAACAACGAGGGAAAAAAAAACTGAGATCGAGTTTGTGGGCTGAAAGCTGCGCGTTAACGTTTCGTTAATTCCTTCAGTAAAAAATAATGCCAGTTATAATTCAGCACAATTGCTAATGCAAACAGCTATTGACTAAATTAAACCTGATCAATGATACTAAAGTTAATGATAATGCCGATCAGAAAGAAAGAATAAAATATCAAATGAACGAATTAGTCGAAAACCTGCTAATGAACCTGACAATGGAAAGTGGATAAAAAATTAAGTAATCAATAAAAAAATTCCCTACTAATCCTCCTAAAATCACGAATTGAAAAACAATTAAAAACCGAATGATTAGCGATTGTCTCGCAATGTCATGAATTATTTTCCTTTTCAGTGGTTGTGACGTGACAATTTGAGCATTTTCGCGACTGAGATTTCATTAATCTACGACGGAAATAACGTGAAATATCAAAAATATCCCAAATCAGGGAATACGAAATCTCCAATATCAATATTCACTTGTGGAAAGACAAATCCTTTACAACTCAAATGTCAATTGGTTGAGAATTTAATTTTTAATATTCATGGATTGTAATTCTGATCGTTCAATCATCAGTTGGCAATGGAATTCTTGATGAGAATAAATCAAATACGGCATTTATCAAAAATTCCTACTGCACACTTTTAATTAATGTTCATTAAATAATCATAATAGCGATAATAGCAATGATAATAGTAATAATAATAGACCGCAATTATACGAACATTCATAATAATACATAACATACCTCGTAAATAGAATATGACAATATAGTAAAGACAAGTTAAATTAAGCAACAATCATTATTATTATTTTTTTTTTCATTTTTACGTTTTTTTTTTCATTTTCCTCTATATATATTTGTTTCTCTTTACGATAAAATCATATACGTTATACTTTTTTTAGGTTTTATTTTTTCACTCTTCATTTCACCTATTACTAGTTTTTTTTTCTTTTTTAAATCCTTATGTTTAATTATTATTCTTTGAGATATGTATCGTCATGTTCGCGTTCACTAAAACTTCATTTTATTTATTTATTTTTTTTTTATTATCATCATATATGTTTTTTTTTTTATCAATGTCTTATAGTACTCATGGGAGATGGGGCAGTAATTAATTTGAGATTACCGAAAGGGTAAATGTTCAGTTATTAAAAATCACGCGACGATTATAAATGCGCCTACAGCCAACTAATGAACATTAAATTCAATTAGCCCCATGACCCGTGAATCGACTTGCCAAAATATCACACCAAATCAGAATTATCGCACGTGTTTAGTCTTGTCATCATTTCCTATTTTGAGAAAAAATCCTACATCTTTATTCTTGGCATATTTAATTACTCATTACGATTTTTATTTATTATTTATTAATTTTTTTTTGTTTTTAAGTTCCCCTCGCCCCGTCACTCTTTTTTTTTACTTTTTTTTACGAAAAAAATGGCAGTTATCGGTCACAGCCAATGGCTATATATTCATTACGTTTAATGCCTTAATACCTTTACGTCTCTATTGTTTCTCTCGTTTAGATAATTAAGTTTAATCTCATGTTAATTATTACAATAACCTCAGAAACGTGTCGCGATTGATCTTCACGAACGCGCAATATTACCCCTCACGCTCTCACTGATTTATATTAATCGTAACTAGATATTTATAATGTGAAGATTATTGCGATTTTTCTCAATGAACGACGTAATTTGTTGTTTTTTGCGTTTTTTTTTTATTTTCCTTTAATGTTTAATTATGTTGATTGAATTTTGTGGTAATTATCACAAAAACACGCATGGAAGTCATTATATTTCTAATATTTGAGGATCGATGTTTTATGACACGTGACTGTGAAGGTGAAAAATTATGAAAAAGTAATGAGCAACGAGCGGTGTTTTGATGTCAGAACCTCGGCCAAAGTGAAGGTAATCCCCCTCCCCCTCCCACAATCTGCTTTGAAAATATTTTCATCGAATGAAAAAAAAAAAAATCAAAACAAAAAATCATTTGAAAAAAAAACTCAAAGCTGCTACAAATCTTCTAGGTCTAGCGGAGGTTCTCGACAACATTATTTCGTAGTCAATTAAGTTATTCGAGATTAAGTGGTTTTCTCCTCTAAAATAAATCACTTCTCAAAAAAAATAATAATAATAATAAAAACAACTTAGAATTCCATTCACGCCATTAGTAGTTCATCTGATTATCAAATTGCACGCAAAAATACAAGAGTCCGAAATTGGGCAACCGCTCACAAAAAAAAAAAAATTCGTTCATCCTCACACGAGACCTCAGCAAATTCTGCTGTTACGCTCGATTAAATTAACCCCCCCCCCCATCAACTGGTCTTCCACTATTACCTCTTTACAATTGAAAAATATAAAATAATGAATTATGACGATAAAGTAAGCATCATAATTACGATAATGAACAAAGAAAAGATTTCTGCGCGCCGTAGAATATAGTTATAAAGATAATTAGCTTTTCTTTCTTAATTTATATATATTTAATATATTAATAATCTTATGTATATGTATTGAGAATTTTTTTTTTATCATCTTCACTCTTATCTAGTCAAAAAAAAAAGAAATGAAATCCCGCACTCAAGATCGCCCCGCAAAACCACCCTGCTGGAGAAAAAAAAAATGCATTAATTGGCGTCTCGCTCGATTCCCCACAATTAAAAAAAAAAAAATTCTTAGTATTTTTTTTCTTTTTCATTATAATATATCCTCTTTAATCTTCCTCTTTGCAATCAGACTTATATTGAAGTGAATGACAGGTTTTGTTTTTTCAGTTAATCATTTCCCTTAACTCTGCATATAGTCTACAATATATTTTAAACATGCCCAATTACATGTCACCTATGTTTCATTCGAGAAAATCTTGTTGTTGTTGTTGCTGTTGTTGTTGTTATTATTTTTCTTCTTCTCAATTATGTGGATGCTTTTCCGACAAATACCTATAAATATATATGTGTATGTATGCACGTCATCACCATTATTTTTTTCACTTAATTCTTGTTCGTCAGCATATCTAACTCTTCACTCTCTCTCTCTCTTTTTTTTTAAACTTTTATACGTAACATAGAAAAAATATAGAATTCTTGCCGTTGAACTGAAAATATATAATAAATCTTCCACCAAAGGGTGCTGTGTTTTTTTTTCCTCTGTACTTTTGTTAATTGTTCTGCTGTCACAATGTTATAATACAATAGAGTGCGGTCGAATGTCATTTAAACGCGTTTGTTTTTTTTATTCTCATTCATTTGTTGTTATTTGTTTTTTTCTTCATAATCGCAGGGAACTTAAACACGATTGAATTTAATGAAATACAAAATCACCCACAAGTTTAACTATTTTCAGATGCACCTGTCGTTAATGTCTCTCAATTATTCTCGTAATATCGTTTTCAACGGAAAGGACATTTTTTAAATAATAATAATAATAATAATAATAAATATTTATAAAATTCAAGTGAGGAGTTAAAATTTGTCACGTCTCTTCGTCATCTCGCGCACAAGATATTCTACAACTACTGGAATAATGCATTGAAAATAATTTAAACTTCAAAGGATGGATAAACAAATGCATCAATTTATCGAATCTCCTCGCACCGGTGGGTCTTGAACGTTTATTCAAATCTAATATTTTGAGCACGTAAAACCCTCGAACTTGATATCATTCAAGCTATGACTCTCTCATTTTATAATTTATCTATATGGCAATGATTGACAAGATATAAATACAGAATATTGAATGTTCAAAGAATATTGGGGGCACTCTCTGTAAAAAAAAATCGTAGAGATTTTTTCACAGGACACTCTAAGGTTTTTATCTTCTCTGTACGGACATTATGACATCCACACAACTTCCATAGACAATTTATGCAGCGAAATTTCTATAGAGGACGAGATGGATAAAATGGACATTTCAAATTTATTTTTGAAAGTTAAAACTTCATGCAATTGTTGAAGCAGTGAAATCATTCCTCTAGGAACACGTCGACTGGTCGGTGAAATGCCCATTTTACTCCACCCACGATATAAATTGTGTATACAAATAATTAGAATATTATAAATGATAAAGCATGGAATTTCAGTGAATGTTCTGTGAAACATTCTTATGAGATTATTCTATCTGGATTTTTATAGGCCAATTATGACATTGGAAGAATTTTTATAAGCACTTTGTGCATCAAAATTCCTAGAATTCCTAATTAATTTAACCCATAGTTTTTCTCTAATTTATCGTTATTATGAATCCTCGGAAGTTCACAATAAACTCCCAATTATGAAATGTTGATGGAGACCGCGAGGGCAAAATGGACGAAATGGAATAATTTAATATTCTTCACGAGAAAAAAAAATCTCACAAGTGTCCATTTACCCCGCATTAATTCCATATAAAAATTATTCCAAGGTCATAAAAGTTGCCTACAGAATTCCCCCCAGAATCCGCTCCCAAAAAATCCTTCGCAGCCCATCCCTAGCGGATTTTTTCCATACGTGTCAAGAGGAACCATGTGCGTCGGGAATTTTTCATTGACAGAAAAAAAAAAAATTACGTGATAAGAATTTATCTCTCCTCATTATTTCAGAGATGGTATGTCTCTTCAACCCTTAATCTATTTCTCCCTCGTAATCTCGTCTTTTTGCATCTTTATAATATTTTCCTCTAATATAGATATATATTTATAGATATTTCATAATACAATATAATACGTCTCTGGAAATAAAAGCTACATGCGCCCATCGAAAGTCTCCGACTTCGAAAAAAAAAAGTGCGTGTTACTTTTTTTTCATCCCTCTATCATTACTTACAATCTGATTATTACTATTTGATGAATACACTCAAGGGAAAACGCGGCGCGAGGAGACGAGTTTAAACTGGAGATGTGTGCACATGATTTTAATCTGAGTTTTATTCCTCTGTATTTCCTTATTTATATATATATATTTTTTTCTCTTTAAATTACGGAGAGTCGGGAGAAACACCTCTACCCAGAAAATCACCGCCACAACCCCGCAATCTACCTCGCTTCTACATAATCATTATTTTTATTATTTTTTTCCATTTTATATTTTTTTTTACCTTTTTTTGTCAATTTTTTTTCTTTTTCAATATTTTTTCATTTATACTTTGTTCTTTGTTTAAATATAATCCGACGATCTCGAACTTCCGCCAGTCATCCCGTCGGCGAAACGCGCGAAAATACAAAATCTAAATTCTCGATAAAATATTCATATATATATTTATTTATGTTTATAATTTTTTTATATAATATATATTATTATTTCAATTGCTATGTTGCTTATATAAAGATAAAGATAATACTCTAAGCGAGGGATGGCGGGTGGAAGAATTTGAGCCGCTTGAGCTATTCGTTCTTTTTTTTATATTTAATATATTGTTTTTTTTTAAATAACCCCTGGATGATAAAACGGGGTTGCGGTGTCTAAAATGTTCTTTAAACCCTTTTCAATTTCCTCATTATCTTTTTTTTTTGGTTCTACTCAATTGGAATTCTCTTAAAATCTTCTTTGTTATGAAACTGGCAAATGGCCTGCAAAGTCGTAGATCTACAGACTACGGAATATTAATCGATTCGTTGTATCCGGTACGACGCGGGAAATGAGCGAACGCATTATAATTTCCCCCCCTCTCGGTTTATTTACTTATAACGATGCATTAATCATTTTTCTCTAAATTCTCATGTTTATAATCATCATTAAGACTTATTGGCAGCAGCAGTGTGGAATTGAAAATCTTGTGCGCGTCTTCCTAGACTCTTAAGGGTCCCTCGAATGAGCCTTCCACCTAAATATTCATGTCACCATTGACATTCATCCCTTTAACCCATTCCGGTGCCAAGTGTTTTCGCCCCTAATCCGCCATTTTGTAGTGGTATGCGTGCGCCACTATCCGCTCAAAATGGCGCACCAATCGCCAAGTGCGTCTCCCACTCTCTCACACTCAATCTCTCTCTTTCTCACTCACACACACACACATACTCCACGATAGCACTGATCTTGACCACCGGAATGGATTGACCATGAAAAAAAAGAGGGGCAATTCGACAAAAAAAAGAAAAAAAAATGACAAAGTAACGAAAGAACGACGAAAAATAATGGTATAAAAGTGATTAAAAAATAATAATAATAATAATAGTAATAATAAACCATTGATAATCGACAATGACTCTGCTTAAGAGAGAATTCGCAGTGCCTGGAGTACAGGCCTGGAGCACACTGGACAGCTTGGATCGGAGCTCTCGCAGACGCGATTACCACAGTCAAGACAGAATAGATTGTGTCCACATGGTACAAGTGCCGCTGTTACCTCCTTATCCCCACAAACGACACACTCACGTCTACCACCAGCACTACCACTGCCAAGTAGTGAGTCTGTAGGACTAGCTGGACTAGCTGATGCTGGTGGTGATGGCCTAGATGGCAATGCAACACCCGGAAATGACCATATTGATGATGCCGATGCTGCTTGTGATTCGAATGACGGTGATTCACCAAGACCCTCGTCACGCTCAAGTCCAGCTCCCCATATAGCAACAAGATCATTGAGTCCTGGTGCACCTGAGCTGCTCGATGAACTGCTGCAACTACCACTACTCGAGAATGCACCGCTGCTTGAGCCATTGGAGCCATTGGAGCCGGGTGGATCGAGACTACCAAGAATTGAGCCCAATCCACCACGGCAAAGTGCACCCAATAAATCAACCTCCTCACCAACCATACCAGGACCAGCTGATGTGCCTGTTCTCAATGCAATGTGCGCCTCAATTTCCCGTTTAGCTGCTTCAACACTCTCTGGTAAGCCAGTAACTTCAAAGACAGGCTCCTTGTCACGCGACGGTGTGACAATATATGTGTGTGTTTGATGTTGAATTCTTTTGATTGTTGCACCCTTTGGACCAACAACAAGGCCAACAACTCTGTATGGTACTCGTACCTGAATTGTCACGTGTCCTGGCACTGATGCCGGTGGTCCCGGTGGTGTACCAAGTAATGCACCAAGTGAGCTCTTTCTTGATGCACGTATCTGGGAAAAATGCTCAGCCGCTGATAATATTTCACGTTTGGCACGTGCAACATCCTCTTTTCTACCGGTCACTACGAATACTGGCTCTTCACCGCGCACTGGTGTTTTTATGTAGGTGTTTGTTTTTGCACGCAGTGCTTTTATCTTGCAACCTGCAATCAGAAAATAGAAGAACATTACAATTGGCCTTTTTTTCTTTTTTAATGGGAGAGGGGCGAGCGTAATCGCCCTACGTAGAGTTTTCAGGAATTCTGATTTAAAAACAACCAAGAACTTAATACTATTGTAGGAAAGAAATTGCAACAACAATTCATGAATAAGTAATTAAACAGTTAATTCTAATTTGTTTATCAAATTAGAATTTTCCAAATTGATTAGTTTCCAAAAATTCAGTTGAATGGCTGAAATTCAGAATTGCGCGAATAGAATTAATTTCATTGAGTAACAATAATTAATAATAATGTCCTGAATGAATTTCATTGATTGATTATATTACCGAATAATTTAAAAAAATATACTATGATTACAATGGTAACGAGTGGGCAAAAAAACTCCAGCGACGATCAAATGAGATAAATTGCAATATAAAAATTAAGCATCTCAAAAAAGAGCGGATTATTCCCCTAAATTGCTTCACTTCTTGCAACGTGAGTAATTACAAAGCTAGAAAAAAATAGAAATTCAATGGCTGTCGGTGGATTTGCCATCGCAAAACATGAAACACCATTTGTTTTTGATATTTAAACTATGTTTATTCAACTAAGACTTGAATATCTACTGTTAAAGAGAAAAGGGGGAGAAGAATGTCCCGGCAAGTCTGCAATTTCTTCCCCCCCGCCCCCTCCCTCGCAGGACTCGCAGACTCTCTGGCCTTGAGTCGCCGGGCGCAATGCTAGCAATGCAGGTGAACCACTCCTCGTACCTTCTTTCTCCAACATTCGCATTATTTCCCATCGTGTGCGCGCGCCATCACGTGTCTCACTCGCTACTTCTTCCTTCCTCTCTTTCCCATGCTCGTACGGTTTGTTTTATATTTTTTTACATTCATCCGGAGAGTTCTCTTTCACATATAAACCGAGAGGGGAATGCAATGTCGATGAACAGTTTTTTTTCTTCCCCCCCCCCTCGCCCCCTCACTCTCTCTCTCTCTTTTACTTCTCCATCATCTCTCTACCTGATTTTCTTTCAATTCTTTGTACTCCGGGGTTGGGAATATGCTAGATGCGCGTGAAAGGTAACTACGCAGATGAGGAATCCTCGGCTCGTTTGGGGTTTTGGGAGGGATAGATCGGGGGAGGGTTTGCGTAACACAGAGCAATGTCGAGGGCGAGGACAATTTTAGAATTGCACAGAGAGAGAAAAAAAATTGTTCATTTTTACACGGATGCAGAAATTTGGAAATATTGCGTTTGATAATTTTTTTTACTCCCCCCCCCTCATCAAAGAAAATTCGAGCAGAAAAATTTGGGGAATTGAGGTCGAGCATTTGAAAAGCCTCACTAAAAATTGTTTATACATTCGTATTATTTTTCTCAAACAAGCCTCGATAATACTCCGCAACTACCGAATGGGCCGGTAATTTGTTACTAAAAAATTTCTCTCCATGACGAACAATGACATTACCCGGACTTTAGCATAAAATAATTTGGTAGAAATGTATTTAAAGGAAAAGAAAAACTTTTATGCATTTTATTTCACTTGAAATGTATCGATTTTTTTCTGATGAAAATTGGAGTGAAGTTGTTCCTCAATTTTCAATATAATCAGGTGAAATAATTAATTTCGAAATTAATGAAATTCAATTAATTTCCAACCCGACCAAGGATCAATTATTTAATCTTGCGTTGGTTTTCTCCGTCTGCTGGACGATGTAATAATAATCCAATCATGATTATTAAGAAATAAATTCTTTGGTAGATGAGAGATGAAAGAATGTATGAAGCCATGGTGTATTCAGGAATTTCATTGGCATTATTTGCGCTGAAAGGATGAGGCTCTATTGAAATTGCGTTTTTCTTCGGTATTTTCAAAGGCAGGTGAAACAAGGGCTGTTACGGTTTCTCGTTCAGTATCAACGACTGCTGCAATATGACGTACATTCACAAAAGCCGGAGATAGAAAGGTGAAAATGAGGGAATGGAGGAGAGAGAGAGAGAGAGATTGCGACGACAGGCGGAGAAAAGAGAGGGAAGAAGGGGGTGGAGGAAGGGGGCGTGGGTCGTAGACAGTTGAAGGGCCGCGACCAAGGTGAGGCGAACGAACCGGGAGGAGAAAAAGGCATCGAGACGATTCGCCTTTGTCCGAGCCTCTCGAAAAACCGAGGAGGTCTCATTCGTCCGATCGCCCATGAAAGACCTCGCCTCGGCCTCCTCACGCATGGCATTGTTGATTTCGAGAATCTGGAGGATTTGGAAATGCTCGCCATTTGATAATAACATCCAATTCCCCACCCCATATCACTCACTTCTGATCTTTCAATGCTCCCAGTGGAAAATGCAATGCAATAATTGATTTTCGAGATAATTGCCAGTCCCCAAATGAGAATTAATGCCAATTGAATTATATATTAATAAATATATTTACTTTAGTTTTCTTTCTCACTCGTTTACCATTTTTTGTTTATTACGAGAGAATGTAAACAATTGGTCGGAAAAATTACCCACCCAAGGGGTAAATAAAATTTGCTGACGGGTTGAATAATTTTTCACGCCTCCCTATTTCGAAATTAATGAAATTTAATTAATTTCCAACCTGCAACTAATGTTACTAGAGGGGTACAGTAATTTGAATGAAATTTTTCCCTCCGGGTATGTAAATTTGTTTGCCATCTGTATATCACGACTCCATTAAATATATTTATTCCTGAAAATTTAATGATATATTGGGTAAAAAAGTTTCCATTTCATTGAGCATTCGGTGATATTTTTTTTTAATCTCCAAATGACATTAAAATTCGCAGATCTCCCCAAATTTCGCCTCCAACTAATGAAGAACTGTCAAAAACTCATTAAAAATTCTGCCGAGTATCCAAATTAATTTTTAATGGTGAGTACAAAATTACCCATCGATCCCTGGAATGTTAATCTTCAATAAATAAAAACTCCCCAAATTCCCCCAATCTCCCCTAAACAAAAAACCGAAAAATGCCAATTTTCTCCCAACTGACGAGTAAATTCTCCCAGAAACATCAAACCCTCTTAAAACCCCCCGAAATCCCATAACGTGTTAACCTCCCAAACAATAAAAAATCATTTATTTCATACCGACTAAAAAATCCTCCACAATCCGCGAAAAAGCTCCCCCAACAACTGAAATCCCCTCAACTTTTCAATAACAAAAAAACCCAACAACCCCCGGCCCTCGGCAAATATAATTACCCCAAAGACAACAATTCTTCGCCAACAAACAAATAAAATTCCGCTCTAACCATTAAAAACACGTTAAAATCCCCCTCGAGCCCCCCAATCCGCCCCCTCCCCCAAACATAAAAATGAATGAAAAAATCGGCTCGAGAGTGGGGGAGGGGGGCGGTTAGTGCGTTTCAGGCACGGGTCGCACGAGCCGACGACGCGAGTGGAAGATTCTCAGGCAGGTCAGTGAAACTGCGCCGTCAAGTTGAAGGCCAACACCCCCACAATGCAACGCGCGCTCTCGAGCGAGCCCTCGACGAGCGAAAGAGACTGGAGAGACAGAGAGAGAGAGAGCCCGCGCGACAGAATGAGACTCTCGATGCACTGGTGTACGTGTGCCCTCCCCACTATTGCACTAGCCACCCAATCCTATTACCACTTGGCAGAGCAAGAGAGACGAGAGAGACGAGAGAGCGACCGAGCGAGAGAGAGAGAGACGAGCAAGTGAGTCCACATCATCTGAGGAAACTCACCAGTGAAGCACGATAAAGTCGATGCCACCGACGCGAATGACAGCACTTCTCCCTGTGTTAACGACCGCAAAGCATCTCATGCATTTCATTTCCAAAATTGAGGAGAAGCGAAAAAATAATAATAATTCCTGCACTCAAACGCAGGTAGAATGTCATCCGATAAATGGGTGGCGGGGGAGAGGGGGATTGTTCTATTTTAGTAGAGGAGAGACTGAAGGTGACTCTTACAGTGTGATAACTCCCCAATGCACGCGATATCATACTGATATTATATATGTATATAATATGGCCATCCGATCGATTTCCGTGACCTCGCCAAGGAGGCGACGACCGCAGCGAGAGACCTCCGGGAATCTCGTTTATATATACGTGTATACTCGTATATTGAGTGCTCTATATTCAGTACATCCTCTGCTGATTTTTAATTTTTTTTTATAACCAATTGCCAGTGTACTTGAATTTTTTATCCACCAGTGAGTGGAGTATCGGATATTTAGCCCCAAATGTGGATTTTTCTGAATTTTTCTCGATCTGATTTTGTATTGATTACAGAGGCCCGATTATCCCGGGATTTCAAATAAAATATTGCAAATTGTTTGGTTAATGGAATTTTAATTATAGTTTGTCGACTAATTAGACGAACGATTGATGAAAATGAATGTTTTAGTCTCCGACGGTCGATATTTTTTTGAGTTAATATGACGAGAAAATTATTACCAGACTTCAATTGAAGTGAAATTTATTCTGTACAATTATGCGCAATGAGTACGAGATTTCATGAACGATTTCACCTTAAACTGAACTGAAATTGCAAATGCAACAAATGTAAATGAATTCAGTCCACAATCGTCAAGAATATTTTTTTCATTCACGAGCACCAATGCCTCGATTGGCAAAGTAAAAATCAAACAGGCCAATCGCCTTGGATGTTCGAATCTACGAATACCACGAATTACAGGAGATAATGATACAATGAATAAAGCCACGAATGGCCAGAAATTCCGGAGACTCCGCAAATAGATCGATGACACTTGCATCAGGCTCTTCGAGTTCTCTCAGGGCGGGCAATCTTGGTCGCGCAAGTGCCACGCATCCTCCTCGACTATTCTACATCTTTCTCCAATTCTCCTCTCCTTCTTATTCCACCAACTCTTGGGGTGTCTCTGAAATAACCAAGGCGCTCAGTATAAGGTGCAATGGACGGGCATGCACGCCAAGTGAGTAGAGTGCGCACAGTTTATCCATCTCTCTCGTTCTCCTCTTGTGGCCAACAGTGCAGACTCCACCGAATGGCAGTGGGGGTCACACTATATTAAGATTGAACTCCACTGACACCGAGAGGGACAAACCGTGACTACTACGAGACACTCGGATATTTCGACAACAGCTAAATCTGGAGAATAGTATTCAAAATGAATAATGAGAGAGCTGTGGATGCATCATTGGTTGAGAACAGGTTTGAGGGATGATTCCGGGGAGTGTTCGCTGAGAGGGAGGCGGGAAATTAAATTATGGAGACATTCGACGAATAACAGGGGAGTCATCTCACTATATTAAGATTCAGGAGCTTGTCCGACACTTAATCCACCGGCAATTGCCAAAACTACATTGGATTGGTCACGACTCGACCATTTTACGACTTGGCCATACGCGTCGTGTACAGTTTGGAAAAATTGAATGTTAAGATACGCTCTTAGAGGGTTGGCAGCCTCTTAGAGGTTGGTCTCGTGTTTAAACGGGCTGATGCATGGAGAGCCTGGGATAATTTTTTATTTAAAGCCATTTAATTTCCAATATTAAGTTTTTAAATTGACAGAATTTTTTAAGGCATCGCAAAGTCCCGGGGACATCTTCTGGTCTGGATTATTTAGTTTTTTTTTCAGTAAATAATTTCGTCAATTTTATTTTGACAATAATCCCGGATCCCGTACTGTTGTCTATGGGGAACGCTATTTATTTGAATTTTGAATTAAGCCAGAATTTGTTTTCTATCGGAATAATTGACGACAATATTTCATTGCCAAAGTCATCTGAATTGTGTGAGATTTTTTAATGACAATGGAATTTTGTGGATTGTCGAGAATTTTTTTTTTAAAGAGCAACATTAAATTCACTTAAAGGAGTATCTAAAAGAATCAAGCGTGCGACGTTGAGTGTAATGAGGTCAAATAAATGAAAACAAAATTACTAGTCATTGGTAACATTTTAGAAGAACTGTAACATTGTGGGGAATAAGAAATTAACCCGTCGACGTCTGTCTACAATTCTCTACGACAATTTTTGTATTCCGAAACGTTTTTCTGCCATTAAAAAATTTCTTCCATATGATAATCTTTATAATTCAATTTTATACCTCCTAATCCAACGAAAAATAACTGCCAAAATCCGTTGAACTCGCAAAAAATTCAAATTCAAAAATATATTGACCCGCATTCTCAGGAAAATTCAGGGATTGTATCCTACGCAAAATAAAAATTTTGGTCAAAATTAAAACTGATAATTTCCGTTGAAACGAGATAATTCCGTGTCTATCGAAAATAATATCCAACAATGGACCAGTCTACGTCAAGTTATGTGTGGAAGTCAACCCACTCCTATAACTCGACACTCACCTATTTAGCTTTCGCTCTCGGTTGAAACTTCCTTCAGGTGAGTCATGAAAATACTCCCCCGGGTTAGCCGTTTAATTTTTCCTCAATCCAATGTACCACCAACTCGTTGTTTCGTAACATTGTGAACACGGAAAGTGACACTTGAGTATTATATTCCCTCATTCTGGGGCTGAATATTATGAAGCTACTAACGGAGAGCCGAAGAATAAAGTGTAAGAGAGAGAGAGCGAGAGAGAGAGAGAGAGAGAGGGGGGAAAAAAAAAATAATAATACAAAGTCCTCAGACGAATCTTCCTCTCGAACGCACCCGCCCGGATTACAATGCGCCCCTATTCCGAGGTATAGAGCGTCTTTGATTTCTCAACAGGTACGAAAAAGAAAAAAAGACCCCCCCTCCTCCCGTGGGATGAAACCCGAGGCCTCCCTGAAAACTCCACTATCGTTAAGTCCCATCTCTTTTGTTTCCTCCCGAGTTTTTCTTTTTCTCCCGTTCTCAGGACCTTTTTTTTCTCCTCTCTTCCTCGTTGGTTAGTTTTACTTTCTCGTCGTAATTCGCATATTATATCCAGCCCAGCGACAGCTGCATGTCCGCTGAAACTTCATCGCGTTGGCCGAGACAAGCTAGGGGGGCGTATTTGAGACCAATGGAGGAAACAAGAAAAAGGAAAACACGTTTAACGAAATAGAAACTGTGGAAAAAAATAAAACCAGTACAATTGTTGACTCAGTGGACTGTGTGCACTAATCCCACACGATTTAAAAGATTTTTATGTCTGAGAACAATTGTAGAAACTCTGGAGAAACTATTTTTACTTTTTACCTAAATAATATTTTTTTAAGCCCCCCTCCCCCTCCCCAACCGCCCGCCGGGGTTTTTCTCGGGACCCCACGGGGGCTTTGCCACTGCACCCCAACGGGGCCTTGGCCCTGAACCCCACCGGGGCCTCTGGACCCCGTCGCGAAACGTTCTCTCGTAAATTTTCCATAATTGTAGTTATAAAAACAGAAAATTTCCCAAAAAAAATAAAATATATGCAACACGTGTGAAAAAGTGTAAGGTTACGCCCTAATCGCACAATGTACTATATTTTAATTATCAATTATCAATTTTTCTTTTATCATTTTTGTGAAGGTTAAATCCTGCCCAATTTCCGAGCCCCTAATAATTTTGAAAAATCCCCATCCCATCGAGAAAATTCACAGATTTTTCTCACACACGCGATAAGAGATAATGCATGATTCATTCGCCTGTATAATCCAACAACTTCACCTCCGCGCGAGAATAATTGAATCGATAAACCCTCAAACGGATGTTAGCAGAAGGAAATGCACGTGCAGTTTACGAGATGAATGACACCGGCTCGTCAGTATTTTAATCAAATTTCCAATCGCATCGAAGCCGGAATAATGCGATTTAACGCTGAAAATTCTATCACTCGTGCCACATATTGTCTGCCTCAATGGAGCAACTCACTCCAATGAAATCATTTGGTGCATTAATGTGTGCGTGATTGTTGTTGCCATTGACAAAACACGAATTGAATTCTGATTGCAGAATACAAGTGAAATTGTCCGCGCCAATTTTCAGGAGCTAATGTATCTCATTAATATTTGATAAATTTTGTTTATATCGAACGGTGTGAAAAAGAGGAGCTCAATATCACAAAATTAATTATACTTTGTGGAAATTTGTATTTAATTATAGATTCAGTTTAATTTCGATAGTTTGAAATTTTTAATTAATTAAAATCAGGACATTTGGGAGCGACAAATCCGATAATCATTGAGTATGTTTTAAAAAATTATTAAAAATGTGAAATAAATGCGGATTTATAATTCTGAAGCTTCAATTAATGACCTAATAAATTAAACAATAAGCGGAACGGTCATTTTAAATAAAAAAGTGTGTGTAAAAGAAATTGATAACAATCAAGTAATTCCTTACTATCCGCAAAATTGCAGATTGTGCAATAAATTATCAATGATAAATCTTTTAACCGACATTTTTTCATTAATTTCTCGTCGCTACGCTCAACGACTCACGCGGAGTTCTTATATACGACTGAAAAAAAAAATCCCTTCGATCCTTCGGATTGAGAAATCATCCGTAATGTAATCGGCGTTTAATTTTCGGCCCATACCCACGGATTTATGGCACCAGTACATTCTCTCGCTCAATGCACGTCACCATGACGATATTGGTGGATTGTATCACTCGATTAGTAACAGCGAAAAGTTGACACTGGCACTCACGAAGATCGTCACACCAGAATTCCCTGTTAATTGACGTCACCTCATAAAGATCGTGTCACGCTCTAATCTTTCCTTCGTTAATTGACATCACATAAACGTAGGCAGGAATAAAAGGCAATTGGGGAGCCTCCCGGGGCGCCGAGAACACTGATGACATCCTGGATTTGGGAGAATTGATCATGAAAGTCGTCTTAATACCGGAGCAAACTGACTAGTCAAGAAATTCGGATTTATCCTCGGAGATACCATCAAAGCCCCAGTTAATGAGCATCAACAAATTATTCAACTTTCTTTTGGAAATTTCATTTCAAGAAAATCTTATAATTGCAAATACCGAAAAATAAAATCAATATCTGGCAAAACTTAATTAATTAAAAATTAATTAATTATAATGTAATATAATATTAGTAATGCACTAATTTAACTAAATAAATTAAATCAATTAATGAGCGTCAACAGATTATTTTTTTTTAGTTTCAATAATCCTTGAAAATTGGAAATTTCAAGCTCTCGTTAAACATCGAAATTGAATGGTCATCTGGCGGAATTTTGGTCGTTTGTAGTCGCCACAAGATCACAAGTAAATTCCGAGAGAAAAAATGTATGTATATTGATGAACGCACGGAGTATTGATACATTCCTAGAATAACCATTTCCTAAAACGAAACGCTGATGAAAAAAAAACAGAGAGAGAGAGAGAGAGATTAGCGATAAGTCACTGTCTCCAACAGTATCGGATGTTGAATTTGAATGAGCACGCGTGATATAATCGCGTCAAGAAACTTTAGCAAATTCCCTTATCCTCATGATCCCATTTTCTAATAAATGTCATGAATGAATAAACTGGAATATTGGATAATACATCACGGATTTTTTTCTTTACTTGAAATACCTTTTGATTAAATGTCAAGGGAAGCCGTGGAAGGGAGTCTTCCCGGGTGGACATTATTCTTCCCCCAATCTCTTGACGACGTCTATTAAAAAAATTTTCATCGGGTGAATTTTTACGGAAAAAATAGAATCCCATGGGAGTTCAAGAAATTGACCAAAATTTACCGGATTTCAATTAATTTTCGGGGAGCAATTCCATCTTTGAAGGTCAATGATTTAATTATTTGAGCAGGAGTAGAAAAGTTTAACTTTGAATTAATTAAATTCAAAGATATAAATAATTATAATAACATTCATGAAATAAAACTATAACTTTTATTTGCCCCCATCGTCCCCTGAAATTCTCAATTTCCAGCGCCAAAATTCCTCCCTATTTAAGTTAACAATCCTAGAACATTTTGCTCTCCTATAAAAATTGTTTTCAAATTTTTGCTTATAAAATTATTCAATTGTTCCCGAGTAACTGTTCATTCCCCAAAAAAAAAATTCTCCACAATTCGGCATAACCAAACAGAAATGTCTAAAAATCTTTTTCAACCGCGACACGCTATTTGCAATGTCACCCAGCGTGCGCAGCAACGTTGCCATAGCCTGTCTAAAATCCTCAGTCCACAGTAGAATGAAACCGGCAACACTGGAGCCTAAATAGCCCATCGGGAAAATCCCTCACGTGGTTGCCGAAAGTGTCAGGGCCGGAGAGTCATCCTGAACGGCTCCTAAGAAGGGCCTATCAATACCCGAGCGATAAAAACTGACCGCAAGCCCCGAAAAACACGACAACCCTCAACATTTCAATAAGACTCTCACGGTGATATCTGTTACCGTAGCTACACCTCGTGAATTACACTTCTGGGGGCTGGAAAGAGGGTCCTCCTAGCTCCCTCCATCGCCCCGGTTTGTCGGTTGTGCGCATCCCACCCGTGGTTTCCGCCGGCCTTGGAGCCACTGAACCACTCCGTGGTTCAACGATTCGATGTATCAGCGGCTCTCAACCTCAAAAGTTCCCCCAACAAAAAATAGAAAAAAAAATAAATAAATAAAAAAACCAACTCAACCATCAGCCTTGTATCCAAATGTATCGCGCCATTAGCAAGGTGAGCCCTTTCCGTATCATATCAGTCGCCGATTCCCTCCAATATCATCATCACAAAGATAGTTCCGCATGAATAAAGATAGAGCGATTGCTCCGTAATAATGAATGCGGAATATCAATGGAAATCAATTTGCATGACAGTTGAACTTCATCAACTAATTCCAATTTTCCCACCGGAGAACGCGAGAGTGGGAGAGAGAAAAACAGAGAGAGAGAGAGAGAGAGAGAGAGAGAGAGAGAGGCCCCAGCAAACCAGCAGCTCCAAGTAGTTGAGATAAAAAAAAATTATATATAAAGAGAGAACGAGGGAGAGGGAGAAAAAAATCTAGATTCTTCCTGGAAATGGGGTCGTGTCGAGACAAATGACGGCGACGGAGACGATACCATACACTTCCAAGGATCCTCTCCTCTCTGTTCCTAAATACAACACTTTGGCTCATCTCCTCGTACACTCGAGACCCTCATAATGCCTCCATGCGGCTTCTATTTTGCTCGTTCTTCGTCTCCTTCTCCACCGGCCCCTCTTCCCCCCCCGGCCCGACCCGAAAGCCCCCCCCCCCCTCGCGGCACGACCGCGGGCGCAATGTGCTTGTCTTGAATTCAACGCACGCGCCACCGGTCTCTTCCGTTCGCTTCTCTCTAACGCCCAAACACCAACACATAATGCGATAACCAACACTGTACAATTTTATTCGAAGAAATTTATTTGTAGTTGGGTAGGATTTTTTGAGGAATCTACTCGGCGTAATTATTTTTTTTTATCTACTTAAGATGCTCGATAGATGAGCGATTGGGCAGTTTTAATTTGTCCACTGGGAGAAATGTCTGGCAAAAATTACGGCATTTTTATTATTGAATATTTTTTTGTAGGAAATAGTAATTCTTGGATCTAGACCTGAAAAGTATTTTTCGAGCCGAAGACAATCGCAGGAGTGTAAAAATACTTCCAGGCCAAGCAGTGAACGTAATTTTATGTCGATAAGCCTGAAGATTGTGATTTTACGGAAGGAAGTACTGCCGACTGACATAAAATAATTAACGGCGGACGTAGACTTCCCCTTTTGTTACAAAATTTTTCTTATCGTTCGTCCTATTTACGAAAAAGAAAATTCTCTTTCGAATTTTCAGAAGCACTCGTGTGACATGGCCTTTATTACAAAAAACCAAAAATCAAAATATCCTAAAAAAATGAAAGAATATCTTCCAAAAAATTATCGACTTCTTGACTCCTTCCCTTTCATTCCTGGAGTTATTTCAATATCTCAATTGATAACAAAACCAAGAATTTCATTTCCCCTACGGTCATCTGTCCACTTCAACACTATCAGCAACCAATGATCACTCTCATCCTAACAAACAACCAAATCGCCGACTTCTCCGCATTTCCCCTCACCGACCAATAACCAATCCCCCAAACCAATTAAAAAAAAACAAATCCCCTAGCAAAAAAAAAAATTCCCAGAATTAGTGAATATTAAACCATCCACATGACATATTTCCAATTCGAGACTCCCCAGGTATAAGACCCGACAAAGGGACTGGCCCGCAAGCAGGTCAATTCACAAAAATCCCTCTTTTTGTGTCCCTCCTCGCCTAGCCCCCTCAAATAATCCTATAAATGGCAATAATACCGACAAGTCTCTCTCGGGGGAACATCGAAATAATCTAGACCGACTGTATACCTGGGACTTGTGTTTGTTGGCCGATTTCTCTCTGGAGACCCCGAAAAAAAAAAAAAAGTCAGTGTGGATATATTGGCGCCAATAAGTAATGCCTTCGAGGCGAAAAACTTTCTCCGAAAAATGTTTTCAACTTGGCAATCCTAAAGCGCCTCCTCCCCCCCCCCCTCTCCCTATCACCTCATGATTTCTCGTATCTCGCGAACTGGGGATGAACAATAGGAGTGAGCAGGTGAATTTTGTTGCAATTTCTCTCCCACGCAAGTTCACAAAATCTGTCTGGCGAGCACCTGTCCCCTCCTCCTCCGCTCCCCTCACCCCTCCCCTCGCTCCCGCCGCCACCTCTTCGGTGGAGATGCAAGCGGGGCGCCCCAGCGAAGGTTTTCGGGAGAGGGCGTCGACTCGTTTCTCGCCAGCGACCTGCTGCAGTGATTGCATAGTTTCTGTATGTGTGTTTTAATGTGTTGGTGGAATTGGATGCCTGAAATCCACTGTGCAGACACAAATAAATAGCAAAAACTTAATAATAGAGAGCGCCTCCGACGAAAAGCCGCTGCGATCTGAACGAGACACGAGGAGGAGGGGGGAGGAGGGGGCAACTCAGGGGCTTTGTTTCAAGGCGAACGACTGGTCCTCACGAACAAAGCGAAAACCAAGGAGGTCTTTTAACCAATATGAGGGGGGGGGCTGTTAAGTGGGGTTGAGAACCCCTGCCCGCTCTTTGTTCTACGGATTTGCGAATTTGTGGTATCATTGATCCGGGATCGTCGAGGAGATGAGATATTTGATGAGAGCTGACGTTGACGGAGACCGGAGGGAAAGGTTTTTTTCAATTTGTTTTTTTGTTTTCATGCGCGGCTGGAAAACTGATTTTTTGGACTCATTGGGATTTTTTTTGTTAGGGAAAAATTAAATCGTTCGGATTAATAGCAAGTTTTGGGCATAGTTGGGATGGAATTTATTGTTTACTGATTTGAATTGTCAATAATGGAGTTGGTTCAATGAAATGGTAAAATGTGAATTGAAAATTTTATTTGAAAATTTCTAAAAGGAAATTTTTGGGGGGATAATATGAGAATTTTTTGGGTATCAATTTTAATTCGACTAAATTTCTCATTTTAAGTAGAAATTTTTAATTTTGCAGGCACTGAGTTGAAGAATATATTATATACAAGTTCACGGAATTGCAGAAATTTTTATGGAATAATTAAACTAGAATTTTTACTTTCCCTCATCTTCCCCTAAAATTTTCAATTACTAGTGTCAAAAGTTTTGGCTATATTTCAGATAAAAATCGGAGAACATTCCGCAATCCTATAAAAATTGTTTTAAAATGTTTTGGGTATTAAATTTTTCACACTCGAGTCACTGTTTCAATATTTGAAATAGTTACACATTCGCAAGAATTTCATTATCAGGTGCAAAGGAGCAACAATTTCGCCGACGCTTTATTTCAACATATCGACAAAGTGATGTAACACGTGACATAACATCATCTTACTTAGTATTCAATTAAGGCCACTAAGACTGAAACTTTTGGTACTCTTGCCTCCATCAGCTCGCCAATAAAAAGGGAAAAGTCCCTTAAATTTCCTCCTCATTTAATATGATAAACTAAAGAAAGCGTTTTAACCTTTACTAATTATCAAAAGAGCCCTCAAAGTTCCTCCACCAAACGCAAATTATGGATAAAAAATCCTCAATGTTGGATTTAACAAAAAATGACAAAATATTATACAACATTAAAACAAAAATTCCCCAATATATTCCAATTTTCAATCAACAATCCGAGTAAAGTGCGCCCAAGTTCCCAGTTTGTATAAATTTGTCCCTAATGATTTAAATTTTACTTCCTCAATTACGATATTCACTGAATTTTCCGCAAAACTCGAATGCCAATAATTTGAACCAGTGAGTGAGTAGAAAAATTGAATAACAATTTTTTTTTTAAGACGCAGACCCTGTTACGTCCTTTACAAGATCCCGATCCGCCAGTGTGTGACGGTCACTGCCGTGGCTCTCCCCCCTCTCCTCCGTTTTTCTCGTTTGCCCCTGCACCCAACCCCCTTACTTTTACTCGGTCGAGATCGAGAGTGAAACGAGTGTAAAAAAAGCCGCTTAGACGCTCCTCGAATGAAATAGACGAGTCATCGCAGCGCGTTACAGCTGAAAAGACAGCATTCCCCTCATATTTTGTTGTTGTCTTTTTATTGAAATAACACAAGTACACAACAATTCACACACTCGGCATTCTAGACAAATTGTGGATAAGTCAATTGAACGGATGAATCACTGGTGAATTTTTTTTTCAATGCATACCGAGCGCATCGATGGTTAGAATGAACTAGGGAAAGCCCCCTCCCCCTCCGTCCCATCAATCTTGACCTAGGATACGCACTGGTGAATGCGCGCGCTCAACAGCACTTCGTGGGGTGTCCTCAGCCGAATCCAGGGGCGAAACAGAATTTTCATTAGAAAATTCTGCTCAATTGAAATATTTTTCTACCGAATTTTTCTCTCCACGTATTGAACAATTGCAATAGTAATTATTTGGATTATTCTGTGTCTTAATTAATATCCCCAAGATGTGCATATTATTTAATATTTAATCCAGGGGCGAATCAAATTTTCATTAGAAAATTCTGCTCAATTGAGATATTTTTCTACCGAATTTTTCTCTCCACGTATTGAGCAATTGTCATAGTAATTATTTGGATTATTCTGTGTCTTAATTAATATCCCCAAGATGTGCATAATATTTAATATTTCAATATGGCAGTCGTATTGAGATATTAAAATTGAAAAAAAAATAGAGCTTGTAAAATTCAATCATAAAAATTGCAATGTTTCACCAGAATTTTTGGTGGCAGTTTTTTTTTGTTGTACGGATGTCCGCGTGGTTTTTACAAACACCACTTCCGGTGGACGGCAGACTGATACTCGATCATCAAGAAATACTGATGCACATCCGGCGAGGGTGCAAAAACATTTTCACCCTGGGATTTTCATCCTCTGGGACCTGAATGAGATCGTGATATTGGGTATTGGGGGGGAATAATGCCTAGTAGTGCACCGGGTTATTCGATATTGTGGATTGCCCGACTGGTCTCGGGTGTCCAAGTGCAATGTCCAGAGGACAAAGACGTTGGGGCAACTTCCGACGCGGCTCGCCCACCGGTATGCACCGATGCGAATGGAAAACAAGAGGAGATGGGAAAAGAACCTGCTTTTAAGTGTCCACCATCCTAAGGAGTATCGACGAAACCTCGACGAAGTTGACTGGAAAAATAATTCTAGCATTGGAGATAAATAAAGCGGTGACGACTGATTTGGTTCATAACTCGCGAACCGCAGAGTCGAATCTCCCCATTTTTTCCCACTCTAAAGATATTTTCCTCAGCTTTAAAATGCGGCTTAATTCAACTTAATCGCATCATTTGGTCCAGAGAAATTGACGATTGATGACGGAGCCACGTGTGCCACCAGTTTTCCCTAAAAATCCGCATTTTCAGGAGTTGATAACTGAACATTGGCAGAGTCGAATTTTCCCCACTTGCTCTAAGTTTGAGGGTCTTTTTTCAGGCTTGAAAATGAGTCCTTATTCATGGAAATCGTATCATTTGATCCAGAGGTAAAGGCGATGAAGCTACTGGAGACGTTTCCTCTAAAAACCACAATTTTCTTGGGCAAATTCTGGAAATTGGAAAAGAGCGTAAAATTCCCAGAAACGTCTCGCATCCCCCGGATACTCACATTTCAAGAGAAATCAGTGAAACCACATGAAGCCGGGAAAAATTAAAGAGCGAGGAAGAAAATTTCAGTCTGAGTGGTAAACATCTGCTAGGCGGGACACTCCGTAAATTCTCCAGGCCCTCAGAATTGTTTTTCTTTCGAATATTTTTTCTTTTCCCCCGACGACTCCCTCTCACTACCTCACACTGTAGAATCCTGGGCGGGCTCACCTTCTGGGTGAACAGCCGATTCGCATATTCTTTTCGGCATAGCCTCATCTCTCTCACTCTCGCTCTCTCTCTTTCTCTTTCTCTCGACCATTTCGCCTCTTCTACGCCGACTGGCTGAAAGGTACTCGGCGAGGGAGAGCAAGAGAGAAGAGGGCCGGGAGGGTCGATCGAGTTCCAAGAGTATGAGAACGGAAAGGCCCCCTGGTATATCGGCGTGGCAGCTGCTGCTCGGTGAGGCCAACAAAGGGCGCCAACCACTCTCAGCTATACCTCTCCAACGATTTCCCAGATCGAAAATTTTTTTTCCCATTAGACATTTCTAATCTTAGAGTCTAAATCCGCAATTTTGTTGAAAAATTTTCAATCGAAAGCTTTCAACGTAAAACTCTGAATTAAATGAAAATCAAGAATATTTTGAGCTGAATTAAAAATATTCATCGTTTTCATTTGATTAAATAATCGAAAAATCCACTTCCCTGGGGATTAATAGTATATTTCATAACAAGTTAAAAAAAATGTTTTTTGGCGAGTGGGAGGTTTATGTCATGAGCCGAAGGCGAGTGATATAATCCCACGAGTCAAAAATCACTTTTTTCACGAGTTCCGAACATAATTCTTCATCTCCATGTGTCGAAAAAGTTACTTTTCGTGCGCGGCACCTGAAAAAAGCCGTTTTCGTCTCCTGCGCGCCACGAAATGGACGTTTTCCAGGTCCCAAATCACGAAAAAAAATATCCAAGCCTCGCCATTAAAAACATATCACCCTCCCCCACGTGCTTGCCATCCGCGCCCTCGGCTCGGAGGGCAATTTTGCACGTCGGAGACCATGATATGTTTTCAAGGCTCGAGCATGAAATGTACTATTTCCGACACAGCGTGATGAAATAGTATATTTCGTAACAAGTTAATAAAAATGGTTTTTGGCAAGTGCCGAAAAATGTCACGAGCCGAAGGCGAGTGATATAATCCGACGAGTCAAAAACTACTTTTTTCGCGAGTTACGAACATAATTTTTCATCTCAATGTGTCGAAAAACTACTTTTCAGACACAGCGTGATGAAAAATTGAATTTTCAGAAGCATTTGTCAGTCTGTTTTGCAATTGGAGTTTAGAATTATCCGGCCCCCGTAGAATTGTTAATTTCTCAAAATAAAAAGTCGCCACTGCTCTTACAATTCAATCAACTTAAATTGCCCAAATTTTCAATGACTAACACGAATTTGATTAATAAATATGTTAATCCAATATTCTCAAGTCTTAAATTTTCTGCGTGAATGAGAAGGCATAGCGAGACGGGTTGGCACCATGGGCACTGATAAGAAACTTATCAAGAGACTCGCCATCGTATTACACAAACAAACGAGGACACGATATATAATTTTTTTTAATGGAGTGAAAAGCCTACTTTTTCCCCCGCTTACTCAGCCCATCAGTCGACAACTCTTAACGCTCCCAGAGGGAGAAAATTGTGCAAGAAAAAAAATAATAATAATAAAAAAAAGTACAGTAGTCGTATGCAGAGGAGAATTGTGAGGGGATCCTACCGGAAATTTTTAATTTTGCGGTCGAAGCTGTGGTAACCGTGGTCAAGAAAAAATACCGCCACCATAAAAGTTCACCTTTGTCGTTATTCTTACCCCTCTCTCGCTGGTTATATTCCGTGAGAACACGATTTAACACACGAAATATTAACAAAGAGAGACGAAATTCTAAGGAATCGTGAATGACATGAATTTTCGTCTCTCCCGGGGGCTTCGCAAGAAGCCAAAGGGATTCGGAATTGTGCATATGTCTCTCTCTCAATTCTTATGTTGTTTTTTTTTCCTTCCTCATCCGTTATTTTATTCAACTTCCCGCGTTTGGGGATCGCGTCTGGAACGAAAAGAACGCGGCGGAGTGGCTGGTGAATGAGCGAGGGGGGGATAGGCAACCGACAACACATCCCGTCGCCATGTGGCGTCCAGTGAATTCGAGAACACGAGGCCTCCAGTGGAAGATGACAATTTTTTTTTTCACTCGTCACTAAGAGTTCCCTATCAGACAAAATTTCATTTCTATTGGGGACCTCAGAGCCCCAGTTTTCTCGTATTCTCAAGAATTTGAGTTCAATCGAGAATTTTGCATTTTGCAATTATGTAAAAAAAAATTTGAGCCCATTTTTTCGCCCTCTTACACATCAATTTTTCCATTTCTCTAACTTGTCGCTGAACATATGGAAAAATAATTAATTGAGCGGGAGAAGCGACAACGTTGGACTCACCGACGCATGAGTTGGCAGCTGATTTACTCGGTTGTCTCTCAATAATTTTTGCTCAGCGGCTTTGCTCGTAAGAAAATATATCGCGAGTCCACTTGTCGCTATTTCACTGAGAAAAAAATATATAATTCTGTCAAACATTTATTCAAACTAAACGCCCGCAATAATAAAACTCGTTTTAATTTCTTGTCAGGAGAATATTCGATGGCAAAATTATATTTTACTGTCGTCAAGAATTCCCATTGCTCAGGAATTCTCCTAGGGTGCTCCAATTATTTATAACATTCGCCTACGAAAACTCAAGCGAATTCTCGAATTCAAACTTTTCTGAATATTTTCGACTAAAATTGAATATTTCCTTTAACTGCGCTTTTTAAAATATCGAAAATCTTAAAATTCCTCCCTCGACCATTGAATTCCGATCTCAGTCGTCCCCTGAAAGACCGCCGAAATAAATTCTCTGTTCTCTCTAAAATAGAAAGAACCGAATGAAACAAAAAAAAATAACCCGAGAATGACCACACTCGCGCCCATAGAAGCGCTCATTACCGCTTCCGGCCAATATCGTGAACGTTAGGGACATATGTATGGTACAACATACAGAGACAGAGGAAAAAGCTAGTGCGATCGAGCACACCAGAGAATGCTCCAACTAGGCACATCCTCATAATAGAAGAGCGTATGAAATTCATTAGATAATCATCGAAGGCATAACACTCCGTAATATCTTCACCCACGCCTTTTCGTCATTTCTGCAACAATAATTGCTGTTTTTCCGTAAATTTACCGAGTATAAGTGAACAATGTCCCTCCACAAACAATTTCTCAGAGAGCCCATAATACCTGACAATAAACTCGAAAGTTCTCCAACAGGTCAAATAATATTACAAAATAACAGAGGTTATGGAGACGTAGACACTCGACACCGGTTTCGCATCCACGTGGCCGTGACGCGCGGAAACGAGAACGTAAGTCCGTCTCAAACTCGACGCACTTGGGCCAATGAACCCGCAAAAACTAATATTTTCACTCCTTTCGTTTTCACGGCTCATTGTTAAGACGATACTGAATAATATTTGGTCAAACATTTTTTAATCGTGTGAAAAAATTATTGACAACTGAAAAATTATCATACGATAGTTGTGTCCTTGAATGCTAAAAACTCTAAAGAATTGAATTTCTCCGCGGGCTAATATTCCTCCAGGTTCAATCTCTCAATTATCGTGTTCACTTTTGGTTTGATCATTGTGCCGTTGTTAATTGATATCTCGAAATATACGGTACTTGGCAAAATTTTCGTCAGAATCTGTTTTGTAGAGCGAAGTTAGAGCTACAAAAAAGGATTCCGCTAAAATTCTCCTATCTTCGGCAGATTTTGAGATATTCTTTGAGAAACTCAAGACAACTAACTCAGATCAAAGTACCAGTTGTCTTGAGTTTGTTTTATTTTTATTTTAATTAGCTATTTAATTTCTAGAGATTACGGGAAGTCTGAGGGCTTCAAAGTTGTTCAAGTCTCGCTGCTATTCGCAAGGAAAGTATATATATTTGTATAAAAAATTGTGGACGGAAAATCCTGAAATTCCGGAGAAGTCTTTCCCTCAATTCCAACTGTAACGAATCCAATGAACAACGATGATTCATACGGACACGTATAAGTCAAACTGGTTTTTCACGCACAGTTAAACGTCACATAATGCATATCAGTTGGAGAGAATAGGGCAGTTGTTGGCTCCAACCCCTCCGTGTAACCAAGTTTTTGTGTGAATAATTCGTTCGCGAATTTCTATTGAGAAATACCAAGGGGGGGAATTACATCTGGGAAAGTTTCTGAGCACATGGGTACACGGTCCTTGAACGAGTTCGAGGTCGTGGGCTTTTGTGTATTGGTATGTTCACAATATCTCTATACCAACGAGAAGTTTTTGGTGTATCTCGTGGGTATGAGGCCAGTGTCGGCTTCGTTGGCAATTCGTTGACGACAACAAAACGACCTCGCTTGAATTGATTTTTCTACTCTCGAATTGCTCATTATTTCTTCATATCCAATACCATTTTCCATCTTGTGGATTAATATTTGTGAACTGTTTCCGAGCTTTTCAAGGGTGTACGAGTCCAATGATCATACATCATTGGGGACAAAATAGAAATTTCCTGGGACTTGTAATTTTCAAGGGAGTAATGACAATTCGGAGATTGAGGCGATCGGGGGGACTTCAACGACAAAAATATTTATAAAGTTCAGTTGGCGTCGATTTTAACATTAAAAGTTAACGTCTAAATTGAAAAATTAATTCAGACTTGAGGTGAATAAAAAAACAATTGAAAAAAATTATGAAATTTCAGCCTTCTGTAGAAATTCATCGGAATTCCAAAATTCTCTCTGATTTTTTTTTTTTTATCAATTTTCATCGGATAAACTACTTGACATGTAATGTTCACTTATTGTTAGTCATCGTGATAAGATAACAATCTCACTACGGCAATAATTATTTGTTGATTCATTATTCCTATTTCGAGTGGATGTTCAATTCGATAATTAACCAGAACAAGAGACAATTTGTTGTGAACAAAGAGCGGCTATTTCGAGTGGTCCGTATTTCACAATTTTCGATTTAAAATTCACGAAATTTGAGAGATTTTCGATCGTTAACCGTTCAAGGTTAACCGATCATACACCTCTTTCCTTTCTCACCCACAAGGCCGTCAAAGCGACGAAAAAAAACCATCGTAGGAGGCGGCGACCTCCATAAAATAATAATAATGAAAAAAAATCGCCACCCCAGCTCGGACTTTCTCCCAAAAAATGGAAATTCAAAGTACGAGAGTAAATTATAGGCAACTACCAGCCCTCGTGCACATGTGTTGTTGTTTTTTTTTTCTCTGTATTTCGTTCGTACCATGACCTACGGCAATAGCGCATATACCGGTCCCTCTCTCTCTCTCGCACGTACACACAAATATACCGTCTCATTTTACCACACGACGAATTTACAACAGCTCATTTTAACGAATTTTACATCCACAACGACCTCGCAGAAAAAAGCCTTGAGTTAACAGTGTATTTCGTGCGTTTGAATCGAGATCGTGAGAAATGATTGGACATACGAGACCATGAGAACCACTGGGCACCCTGAAAAGGTGGTTTTACTGCTCCAAAACGTGATTTAGCTACTCTATATTCAACACTGGTAAATAATTTTCAATGCAATTTGCTGCTCTACTGGAATTTCAGGGGATTTTTTAATTGAAAAATCAGGATTTGACAGTGATAAATAGAAAAAAAATGTAATTTCAGTTCAATTATTTAATCCGAGTTTGTAGACATCGAGAAAATTCAGGTGAATGCTCGATTAATCTTGAATTAATTTTTTTGGCCTTTGCTTATTATAAATCCGAGGTAAGCTGGGGAATTTTCTTTTTTTCCGAGTTAAAAAAATTTGTTTTGTTAAATTTCAATGGATTACTCTCTAGAGAAATGCCGCTGAACTATCCCTTAAATTTTCTATCGCTTAAATTATAAATTCGATAAAAATATGAGAATTTTCATTTTTCCATTGTCAAAAAATTTAATTTTGTTGAGTTTCCAGTAAATTTTTAGGGAATTCTAAAAAAAAACCCCAACCAACGATCCCTTAAATGTCAAATTTCTAACGACGCAGTAACGCTGTGTCTTCCAGTGATGTTTTCCCCTGGAGGAGACACGTGTTGTTCTCGGATACCGCATTTTCCCGAGATAAAAAAACTATTTAAACGGAAACAGGCCCTCAGTCTTATCTACCACTGAAATTCAACGATTCCCTCTTTCCTCCTTCCGAGATATATGAAAATCCCGAGTGTATTGGAGGCTAATAGGGAGGCAGTTGACATGTTCCAGACGTTTCAGCCTCAATCCCTGCTCAATTACCACATCTAAAATATTTACCAACAATTGAAGCAATAAAATCGAGCCAACTCAAGGGACTACAATCACCCATTGAACTCCCACGTCCATAAACGAAAATTATTGAACAATTGAAAATATTGCAATAATGTAACAAAATTCGGCCCGATTTTACTGCAACCGAGGGTGCCAAAGAAAATTCCAACTCACCCTGTCGTCCAACGATCTCAGCCACGTGTTCGCTGCTGGGTACCGGAACGCACTCAGTCATATTCTGACTCTTCTTGGATCTAGCCTCCTCGAAGACACTCGTCGGCGTTGACTGTAGTGGATCACTTGGATCTGAATTAGTGACATTACCAGCACCACCACCACCGGCTCCTCCACAGCCCTGTGCCCCCTCAATACTCAACATCGAGAGTTCAAAAGCGAGCTGAAGGGCCCGCTGCTCCTCGATGGAGCCCGCCCCAGCCGTACAAACACTGCGATCCATGTCGCTGAATAAACTGGTCGGCATCTCTTTATTTTAACGTGAAAAAAAATAATAAAAAGAAAATAATGATAATTTATTCTCTGTCCGAATGAGTCACCCTCAACCGTCGTCGAATGACTATCGAATTGTCGAATCACTCTTGGATATTTGACACGTTGATTATCAGTCGTTATTTCTTTTTTTTTCTTGCTCTCGTCACTTTAATTTAGGATTTTTTTTCTCTCCTCGCTCATCGAGTATTGTAATGTTCGTTTATTGTGTGCGATAAGTAGAAAAAATCGGTGGTAAATTGGTGATCACGTAGAAAAATAAATTATAAACACGATGAATTATTCTCTCAGCTCCAGTTTTCTGTTTTGATTATTGAAATTTAGACTTTGGTTGATATCATCAATGCAACACTTTTGGACAAAATACCAAACAAATGTCTTATTCTCTCCTTTTCGAGGGTGGGGGGATTAAAATCAGAGGTCGAAGGTCGTTTGAGTTCGTTATTCCGTCGTTTTGTTTAATTACTACCGAATAATCACTCGTTCACACAAATCTCATATTCGTGTTGTACATTTAAATAAAATAATCAATGTTTCACTGCGAAATAGTCGTCCCTCGTTTTTTTGTTTATAACATTCCTCGGTGGTGAGGTAAGGGAGTGAGGAAAAACGTGAATTTTCGTCGTTTTAACGATGAGAAAATTCGGGTAACGATAATCGAGGGATTTACGATGATTTATCCTCAGCAAATGATATTGTTAAACTCTTATTGCTCTTTTGTTTTGGGGTTAAATAAATGTTAACGGGCTGGTGAAACAATTAGTACTTGCGCGATTATTAAAACAGACCAGTTATCTCTCCACTTTATTTTTTTTTTTTAGTAAAACAGACAAGGGGACGCGTGCGACTACCCTCACGCTCGAGTGCCACTGCGACTGACTCTGCGTCGTACTGCGACTGCGGATAAACCAGCCGGCACTCCGCCATGTGCCGGACGCCGGCACAGGACGCGTCCTATTGGCTGGGGGATTGGTCACGTGGGGACGGCCGTGGGGGTACACCCCACCGACTCGACTCAATTCCGGTGACTGTGTCGGTGAGAGGAAGGCCCGTAGGCACACACACGCCACCACTACCAACTGTACATTTTTTTTTTTCGTAATAAAACACATGCGGGAGAGAGGAGAAACGACAGTCAGCGCCACTGGAGTGGCCAATGTACATTTTTTAAAACTCACATGGTGGGTGAGATACTCGGCCACTGGCCGTTCACGCTCACTCTCTGCCCTTATGCTCGTTTATTCACGGACTAATACATGCGCGCTCGTGCGTTTTTTTTTCTTCGGTTGTTTTTTACTCTTTCCTCGCCTGCTTTCAGGGATTTCTGAACACTGGCGCAATGCTATCTAGTCTGGAGGCTTTTTTCTTCTTTCAACGACTGGCGGGGCTCGATGATGGAAGCCACGGCTGGGGGCGATTGTCGTGGGGGCCTCTCGCTGGATTAAATAGTTTGGAGAGCTTGCGCGAGCAACGATTTTTTTTTTGGGATCGTTGACGCTTGGTAATTACGAACTTTATGCCGGTATTTGATATTCTGTTGTCAAGGGGAATTGGGGTTTTTAATTTGTTAATCGTTTAGAAATTCTGCCGTGTGATATCAGAATTGTCAATTAGGAAATTGGCATTGTAAACTGTTTTTTTTTTTAATGGAAAGTGTGATTTTGGGAGAATTACGGTTGTAAAATTAGAAATTACGAAATTTTAGGGAACTCACGAGCTTCGTATCTCAATCGCAATTTTTCGCTCGAGGCAATCCTTCATTGATCGTAAAACAACTGTGAAAAATGTAAAAAATTTCAACAATCAACCTCCGTAGATATTGTCGTTGAGGATTTATTCCCAGTTCAAAGTTGAGTACTTTTTTCCACAATTCAGCGCTCCACTGCTCCGTAGCACGAAACACTCCACGCAATTTTCCCATAAAAACGATAATAAAACAAAAATTTCTATACTTTATTAGGAAAAAAAAAATTTGTACTCAAATGTCGTTCCCGGAGGCTTGTGGCCACTTTCCGATGATAGATGGATTTTAAAAGATTTTTACTGCTGTTTCGAACAACCAAAAAATGCCACAAATTTCCGTAAAATAAAAATTAAAATCTGAACATTGTTTACTAGAATTTTACACACACTAGAGACAATTTTCCACCGACAAAAACTTTTATTTAGTCAACGAATTTTAGCGGGCGGTCGGGTAATTTTTCCCACCGGCCGAAAACCGCTGCCCGAAATTTTCTCTCGTGCAGACACACTTGTCGAGAAAATTTTTATCTTCTCAGTGTGTGGAGAACGCACTGGAGACTCACTGGAAAACACCTGTTCGATTTTATTGACGTGCAGCTTTATCGCAATGAAAATAAGACTCAGTAATTGCGGAGTCAATCGAGTGGTGAACCGAAGAGTGGGGAAACGCTGAAAGCATGTGAATAAATGTTTATCACATGCCAGACGACTGGCGGTGGCGCGGCTGGCCAACCGATTGACTGGAACTACTCGCTTCAACGAGTGCTAAAAATCCACTTCTTTCTTCGCGAATTTTTAATATTAAAAAAGTTGGAGTCGTCTTCTCATGGAAAATTACGAGAATATGGAAGAGTCGTTGGAAATGAGAATAAATACTTCAATTCACAATTGAATCGCGGCATTTTAACGCGAATTTAGTGCTCCGAGTAGTTCCAACATAAAACTAATTGAAAATACAATAAAAAACTGGAACCAAATAATTTACAAATAGTTTTTTTACATTGGGAATCGATCTCTGATTCAGCTAGACAATCAATTCTTTGAGTTCAATGGAATTAAATGTTAGGATTTGTAAAAATCATTTATTGTTAATGAGAAACTTAGGGCATTGACTCTGAATATAAGATAGATCTTTTTGAATAATTACCTACCAATTATCAATTTATTTAATTTATCGATAGTTATAATTTTCTTTCTCGGAATATCACAAAATTTTAATACTTAAATACTCCGTCACTAATGACAACTAAAATAATTAGTAAATCCTAAGCAACCCTAATTTCCGACCTCCGAGCATGACTCCTGCAGGTCGATAATTAGGTCTGCTGACGATGTAATTATTCCACGTGTAATCAGTGACGGAGACTGTGAGGCGGCAATATTATCCCATTTATATCCAAAAATATTAACTCTCCTCGGACCCAACTATTTCATCGAAAATTTATTTATAATTATCAACACTTCATCATTCAATCCAATAAAAAAAATAGGCTATTTCGTAACAAGTGAAAAAAAATGGTTTTTGGCGAGTGGAAGGTTTATATCACTCGCCTGCGGCTCGTGATATAATCCCACGAGTCAAAAACCACTTTTTTCACGTGTTACGAGCAATATTTTTCATCTCAATGTGTCGAAAAAGTACTTTTCAGTTCCTCGACGCGAAGCGGAGACATAATAATAAACAAGCATAAAAATTAATTATAAAAAATTGAATGACCATTGCCAATGAGTGACTAATTATCTCCAAGAATTCCCGGAATGGGGGAAAATAAATTTGACAGATTTCGGAAAATTCCCGAAAATAAAACCGAACCCTGGGGCTGTCCCATTTACCTGGAATCTCGTCTATTTGCCATTGCATGGGGCCCAGGCCATAGGCCGGGCCCCGACAACCGTCTCAGGTATAAAAGGATTTTTAGCGAGTATTCCCCATCCGTCCATATTCTCCAGCCAGTAGTTTCCAAAGCGGCCAATTTCCTTTTCGAATCCTTCAGAGTGAGTAACAATGAGTGTGAGAGAGGGGGGGGGCGAGGGGAGAGTGAGAGAGTGCTCTTCCATGGCGTTTGTGTTCACTGAGTTTTCGAACGCAACGGCCGAGCCACGTTCAAGGCTGCCCCGAGCGTTTATACCTCCAAGCACCTGCCCCCCCCCCCCCCCCCCCCCCCCCCCCCCCCCCCCCCCACAACCCCCACACCCCCCGGCACCATGAAAAAAAAAAAAAAAGAGACACAAAGAGATGGCAATTTGCACAAGAGTTGGGCCACCAATTGGTAGCAATAAATCGCACTTTACTCGTAATTGCAAAGTGGGGACGAGGGTGATTTAATTATCTTTGCTCGATGAAAATTGAGGATAATTTTTTGCCAATTGGAGGAAATGATAAAGTTGTCAAATTTTTCAAACTCATTTCAATCATCTGTTTTGAAGTTTTTTTTTTCTAATTGTGGTATTTGGTATTTGTTTTTAATGAGTGAGACAATAATTGAAGGATGTGAAGCCAATATAATCAGACGTACCGCGTTATGAGGCCCTGGAATACCGTTAAATTTGTGGCAATTTCAGGGGAAATAAAAAAACGGTGAGAGACGTAAAGAGATGTTGATTTGTGGGGAGAGGATACGAATGATCAATTTCGGGGAAGTCGTAATAATTTTTGCTAAATTAAAAAAAATCTGGTGAAATTCTTATTCGTTGGCTTTTGGGTTTGGCCGTGGAAAGACAGCTTCTCATTTTTTTTTATAAGTAACAAAATAATTGGGGGATTGAATGGAAATATTTGAAAATTTATTTTCAATAAATTAATGTATTGTCACGTTTTCGGTGAGATAAAAATTGCTGGTCTTTGTAGGTAAGGGAGAATCATTGAATATCTCGAATGAACACTCGAGGAGCACTCGAAACAATCGATTTTTAGAAAATCGATCTGACGGGATCGATTTTCAGAAAATCGATTCTTTCCTTATATTTCGCAAAATTAGTCGTGCGAGGTACAGTTAATCGATCATTTCCTTTCTATCGATTACTCGATAATTCATTCTGCGATGATCGACGAGAACACAAAAGAAAGGACAACAATTATAATTAAGAAGGATGTGAACGCCTATTGTGGAGCGCTTATTATGCTAATGAATAAAAAATCATTAGAGGACACAAGAGATGACAATTTAGGGGAGTAGCGGAGGTACAAATGATACGAGTTTCAGGGAATAGGTAATAAGGATAAAGAAATAAGAACAAGGGGAGGTGGAACAAGGCGCAATGTTGCATTGAGTCTCTGACCTGAGCATTAACCGAGTTCTTTGGTCAGTCGGGGGATATTTTTAAAAGTATGCAACCGGTTGGAATCATTGTCGTTGCTTTTGCGAAACTTGCGAGTCACAAGGCGAACCTGGCGTGTGAATACGGGAAAAAGGATGAGTGCATTGAGAAAATGAGAATATGAGAGGGAGGTGGATTTGCAAGGTCGATTTATTTGGAGTATGGTTTTTCTCTCTCTCCGGTGTGGAGACTACTTCAATAGGCCGGAAATGTCGAAACGGATGTCTCGAAGGTTGCTCCGAGGATATCGATTCACTTCGGCCTCACCGGCGAAATTTTCTACCACAATTTTTATTACGACTATTGAAAATTCAAAATATAAGGAAATTTCGGGATATTCTTCCGCAAGAATTAATACAATTCAGAAAAATTTTGAATGCCATTAAATTTTCAGTAAAATATCAATTTCATTCGTTTTCTCAAATTAAAGTCACGGAAACTGTTCAAAAAAATTGAGAGTAGTTGAAATTTGAGTAATTTTGAAAACATTTAATTAACTTGTTAAAAAAAAATAGAATATCGATTCACTTCGGCCTCACCAGCGAAACTGTACCAAAATTTTGTATACAACTCTTGAAAATTCAAAGTATAAGGGAATTTTGGGGAATTCTTCTCCGAGAATTAATTAAATTCGGAAAAATTTTGAATTCCATTAAATTTCAAGTGAAATCGAAATTTCATTCGTTATCTCAAATTAAAGTCACCGAAAGTGTTCAAAAAAATGAGAGTCGATGAAATTTGAATAATTTTTTTCAACAATTAAATTGTGGAAGAATTGTTATGCGTAAGTGAAGTTAATTTTTGGAAAAATAGAGCGGAGAAAGCGGCTGAGGTGGTTACCGCACCGAGGGACATTCATTATTGAGGCGGGAATTACCAGTGGCAGATGTATTTTTCACAGGTATACAACGAAGACGGAGAAAAGTCCAGCTGCAGCGGCGCCCGAGTCGATTAGAATCGGTAAATTTTGGAAAATCGCCCTCACGTTGAGGTTTTTTTTTGGACTGTTTTTTTTTCGTTTCTCCCTCCTCTCCATTGTCTACATCGACGGGTAACCTCAGACTTCACACATATGGCGCGAGAATTCCGGAAATTCGGTCGAATTATACAGATGTGCACGATTTCACTGCCATTACGATTATTTTTTCCTCTTTTTTGTGTTCTAGGGGTGGAGGGCCGCCTGCCAGTTGTAGTTATGATCCATATTTCGGTCAGTCTGATATGCCTGAAAAAATATGAATTTATATAAAATGAAAATCCACGTTAAAAAAAAAGTTAACTTTCACAGTCAATCAGTTTTCAGTGAATATCTCCGAATCTAAGACAGATACGAACATTTTCGTTAATATCTTTTTTATAGAGCTCATCAAGGGCTATAAACAATGTCTTAACAAAAATTTTGATATTTTCCTTGGATTCGACGATATTATCTAAAACCTCAACTGACTTCCGTCAATATGAATCGTTATTTCAATCAAATGACAAATATTTAATTACTTCCAGTAAATATTCAATCACAATTAAATAAACAATTTCTCACTGTTAACAAATACATGCATGAGCGACAATAAAATTAAACCTTATTGAGAATTATTCAAATGAGCTTATTTTCTCAATTAAAACGAAGCTCATTAAATTCAACTAAACTATTTAATTAATTTAGCTGAAAATACAATAATAACAAATAAATAAATTGTTACATTGTTCAATTACCTAATCTTGAAGCCAATGTTTCTTGTTTTAAAATATTTGAATGAGATTTAGTGGCGAAGGGAAAAAAGAATAGGAATTTAATTCCAAAATAGTGCCCTTGAAATGGTAATATTGATATTTACCATTGAAAATGAAGAAATAAAAAAAATATAAAACGAGATTAAGTGGCTGGCATCAGATAGGGGGTACACATTGGCCCCATGTTCATATTCCCGGTTGACAATAAGGGTGAGCCGCTCGTTTATGAACCTCAAGGGGGAAACAGCTGTGGCTCGAACGCACTGGCGAGACTGCAAAACACGAGACACTGAAAAAAGAGGGAAAAAAGAAGAGAGCAGTAGTAGGTGGAGGCGAATGAGAAAAGAAAAAAAAAGAATATCTGGTACCACCTGGCGTACCTGGCTTAGGTTTACCTGGAGGGTCCCAGTGGATTTTTACTCCGGTCTTTTGTAAATCCTAAAGCACCAGAGGACACCCCACATGATGCGAAAGCCGAGACTCTTCTGTCTCGATGGGCCAGTCGGCTCTTCCAGTGCGTTTAACAAAGATTACTAGGATAATAAGGCGGTCTCCCAGTAATTTCTACATTTTTCGCCGAATTAGTCGTCGACTTCGTCTTAGAATTTTTGGAGATAACCAAACCTCCTCAATCCGAGCGACAATCTCGTCGATCGAAAAAATGAATAAATAAATAATCAGTATCACTTCCTTCTTAGAGGAACGGGACCGTCACTGGCGGCCAGGCTGTCTATCGTCTATAAATCCGTCGGGTAACATTTCGTCACTGACGAATTGCCGGTTCAGATGCGGCGAGACGGCAATTTTTTTCTCTGTCACAAAATTTTCAACTGATTTTTCGTCGCAGACTGTCCAACCGTCGATTTATTTTTTCAAGTCATTTTTTCCTCACATTTTATAATGAATAAGTAAATTTATTTCTAATAACATTAATTAATAAGTTAAGCTAATTTATTTCTAGGCCCGCCCTTGATTTTTATTAATTACTCGAAATAATGAGCGAAAATTAGCCTCCCCGCCTCACCAATCGCTGGCAAATCGTCTGGTAATGAATGACCTTGAGTGATCTTTGCGGATATAATTGTTCGTTAAATATCAATTAATTAATTAGATGAGTAGAAATTACTGGGGGAGCGCGCCTCGCAACCTCGCTTGTTAATAATTCGTACATTGATTCGATGAAATTGGAGACAATTTATTGGCGAAGTTCATTAGTCAAGTTCAATTTATCCGTTATTTATATTTAAGTCCTGAAGAAACCTTCTCAAAAATATCTCGCAGCCGTTTCCTGTGACTAATGCAAGGTTCGCTTTTCGAAGCAAATAAAGGAAAATTTATGGGGTGCAAAGTAAGCATAGAATTGGAGATATTTGGTCTATATACCTGCGTATACCTGGGAACTCTGGAGAAATAGGCGTAATTCCGGATGTGAAAATTATTTATTTCAATTTTTGTTTAAGGATATTTACTCAATTTAAACAAAATCAGGAATATTATTTTTCGCCAACCATTTATTCTATTCAGATACACTCTGGATAGTTGGCCTAAAAAAATAGGATAAAAAAATTATAAAAAATTATTTAATTGGCCATTTGAGTTGATTGGATTATAGAAGAGGTCTTTACCTCTTCCGGAGAGCGCAAAGGGCACTTTTGCTAGTAAAAAAAATGCGTAATAGAACATTAAAATCATCAATGGAATTTTAAACAGAAGATCAATAGAAATGACTTTTATATATTTTTAATATGTTAGAAATATTCTAGTCCATGGAATTTGCTACGTTTTTAGCGAATGGCGGAGAAATAATGTCTTCTTCAAATTATCTCGCAGAAGACGGAGAAGAATCTCGAATGCCCAAAAATATTCTCGTCTCTTCAGCAGTTTCAGATTGATCCACGCAGACAACATAATCGAACAGCACGTGATCGACTCACGGCGCCCTCCTCCCGCAGGGGTCACTTCCCGAACTATTGCCTCAGTCCATAAAACAGCTGTTTTCCGACCGATAAAACAGAGTTGAGAATTGTAATATTTTTTTGCGTTGGTGTGCGGTAGTAAACAAGGTAATGAATGCAGCCGGCATTGGTAATTTAATTGCCTTTGAGAGTGAATAATTTTTTTATTGATGCTTCTTTGCATTTCTTTTTTGCAGATGGATTGATTTGCCGAAGGCAAGTAGATCTCAGTCGTCTCTTCACAGTCCACAACTAGGCCTCCAGTCTTGTTATTCGATCCGATTATTGTTGGCTTGGACAGGAGTTGAAAAGTGATAGCCAAGGGGTACATCGGATTCGAGAAATGTCTACGCAACCGAAGGTTTACTGGTCTCAGACCAAAAACGATGTCTTCGTGAGAATTGATGTCGATGATCCTCAGGTGGGTTCGGTCAGAGTTAATGAAATTCACAGAATTTTATTTCTTTTTTTTTGTGTTTAATAAAATTCCTGTCATTCAGGATTTTTTAATTCTCTGATGTTCGTATTTTTATGGCGTTTGGGATGTTTTTAGGGGGTGAGGGTCAATGTACAAATGACATTTCAGTAATTCTCTACATGTCTTCACCAAAAAGTACTCAAATAATTCATAAACGTCTGCAATTTTTGCTCGACAGGTGGGATTATTTAGGGTCATTTTGCTGTCAAACCAAAATTTTACTGGGGAAAATTTTGGAGATATTTTCACGTCGAGTAGTTTTGACTATCTGCTTGTGTTTTATTTTTTTTTTGTCTTTCAGGGAACGGAGATTACTCTGGACGATGACGGTATGAAATTTTCTGCCTTCAAGAGTACCAATGGCGGTACAGTAAACTACGATTTTTCAATTAATTTCTATGGTTCAACAAACAAAGAGGTAAAGCATTCGATTTTATGGTAAATGAATTTATTTTTCGGAAAATTCTAGTCACCTTCGAGTGGTAGCTCATGTGATTTTTGTCGATTCTTTTTGTCAATTTATTACATTCTATTTTTTTGTATCAAACAATGCAAACAATACGTAATCGTCAACATGTAATTTTTGCCTTAAATTCCCCATTCAATTCTAGGAAAATATGTACGAATTAATAAACCACCAAATGCAATTCATCCTGAGGAAAGAAATCGACGACAACTGGCCCCGTTTAACCGTGAAGGCAGACCCCGAGTACATAATTTTGGATCCCGCAAAATTCCAGAGCAAGAGAATAACAGGAAAATCAAAATCGAGTAGAAAGGACAGCTCGAGAAGTTTCAACGAGGGCTTCACCTCTGCCAAAGACAAAATTCACAGAGAAGAGTTTGAGAAGAGGGACATTCACGAGGATTATCCTCACATGTACGATAAACTCCACAAAGAAGAGTTAGGATACAGAAAAGGTG